>JBBPMP010000074.1:0-74116 GCA_038090395.1 Boletales sp. KT-2023a
AAGATATGGTTCATAAAGGCTTGGAAGGTGGGAGGAGCATTGTTAAAACCGAAAAACATGACAGTAGGTTCGAAAAGTCCGAGGGGGGTGATGAAGGCTGCTTTCCATTGATCCTCCTCTCGTAGGCAAATGTTGTTGTATCCCCAACGAACGTTGAATTTGGTGAAGAGGGTTGAGTCTTTCATGTCGTCGATGAGTTCCAAGATAAGAGGTAAGGGGTATGTGTTGCGAATGGTGTGAGAGTTGAGGTAACGATAGTCCTGACAGGGACGAAGGGTGCCATCTTTCTTTGATATGAAGAAGAACGGAGAAGCTTGTGGGGATTTCGATGGGATGATTCAACCAGTTGCTAGGTTTTCCTCGATGAATATATGACATGCTTCCTTTTCCGCGGGGTTGAGGGGGTAGATTTTGGCGATTTTTGGGACGAAGGATGGCTTAAGATCGATAGTGTGGTCGAAGGAACGATGGGGGGGTAGCGTGCTAAACATCTTTTCGGAGAAGATGTCAGCGAATTTGGTACACCAGGAGGGAATTTCAACAAGTTTGGGTTGTTCTTGTTGTGCCAAATGGGTGGACAGTGTGATTTTTCCAAGGTGTTGGGGATAGGTCTCATCAACATCCTCAGTCCAGGGCGGACGCTTACTAAGAGGTACCACAGCGTCCTGGAGGGTGAGGGTATTGGCGGACCAGTCTATGACTGGGTTTCGTTTCTTCAGCCAGGTCATTCCAAGAATGATGTGGGAAGAACCGAGCGAGGTGACAAGGAAGGTGATTTTATCTGATAATTGGGGAAAGATGACGTTAGCAGCGATGGAGTACTGGATGGTTCCTTGGTGGTTTGGGGTTCCATCAACGTTGTAGGCGGTGAGCTTCTGGGGAAGTCGTCGAATGGCAGAGCAAAGTTTGGGTACGAGAGAGACGTCGATGAAGTTATTTGTTGCACCACAATCAACGAGAGCGGTGGTGGTAACGGTTTGCGATCCTGCTTGTAGACGAACCGGGAGACACATAGTTCGTTTATTTGACAGTCCTACAATTACAGCAGAGATATCTAGGGAAGAAGATGTTACTACATCCTCCCTCATTGAAAACCCGAAGAGGAATCATCCTTAGCTTCGTCGAAACAAAGCTTCAGGATTTGGAGGATCTCTCCCTCGTCCTTTCCAGAAGTTCTGAGCTTGGAGACATAGGATTCCAGGGCAGTGGGTTGCTTGGTCGGCGAAGGGGGAGGGGGAGTACTGAGGGTGGTGTCTGTGGTTTGGATGCGTTGTCTGGGGGGGTTTGTGGTACGTGGGGTGGATGCGAAAGTCTTGCATTGTTGAGCGTTGTGTCCCTTCTGGCGACAGTGAAGGCAAAGTCCCTCTTGGAAGCAACAAGAGCATTCAGCAGGGGTGAGTTTGGAGATGCATATGGCGTCGACGTCCATGGCATTTGGATCTGTGGTGGTGGTGGGACGAGCGAAGGAAGAGGGGGTGTGATGACCTCGTTGAAGTGCGGAGATACAAGCCTTCTGGGCGTGGAAAGTCTTGGCTTTGTCAAGCCATTCTCTGAGGGTGGAGGGAACCATGGACATGGAGAGAATCATGACGGTGAGTTGTTGATCGAGGCCAAGGGAAAACTGGTCAATGAGGGTGAGTTCATCGGTAATACCAGCTCTAGCAGCGAGGTTCTGGAAGTTGGTGATATATTTTTGAAAACCGTCGTCGTTTTCGCCGTCCTTTCCTTTGGACGACTTTTGTACGAGCTTGGAGAGTTCGAGACAGGCTGTGGCTTTGGTGTCGAAGGGGTAAAATGTGGATTCGAAGTTTCCGACAAACTTATCGAAAGTTTTCTCGGATTGAGCGATTGCGGTGTTGGCCATGAGGTCATACCACATTTTGGAGAAAGAGACTCCTCGTCCCTTGCTCATCTTGTTCAACGTGGTCATGATTTTGCTGTCATCGGAGGCATAGAGGGTTTTGTTGATCTCAAAGTAGGCCTTCATGGCCTTGATCCATCGAACGGCATCTGTTGGATCACCAGAGAAGTCCGCGGGGAGGGTGGCTTTGAGTTCGGTCATAGTGGCTGGGGTGACTGGGGTGCTAGGTGGGACGAAAGTGGGTGGAAGCGAAGGGGTTGGTGCTAGAGAGATCTGGGGAAGAACTGGGCTGAGCTTAATGGGGGACGCTGGGGGGGTACTAGAGATGTGGGAGCTAGGCAATGGGGTGGGGACAGTGACTATGGGAAGAGATGGCGGATGTGGTGGAGCAGTAGTACGAAACGGAGAGTTTACTGGGCTAGGGCGATTCCGTCCGGTGAGTCTTTGACGACGATGTAATTCTAGGGTTGTGAGAGTGGGCTCCTTGTCAGAGGAGTCGTCTGCTGGGGCACTATAGCGATGAATGATGTACTGGGGTGGGTCCTACTCCATAATAGGAGGGACAGGGGAGATTCTCAATCTTTTGTTACACAGGGTGTACCTCTGAGAGATCAAGACCAAGTCAAAGTAATGCCGACGAGCAGGACACTCACGAAGAGGTACTACTCAGCTTGAAGGTGACGAAGGACGAAGGCTATACGTCACAAGAATGGACTGAGGGACTGAGGAGACAGAGGGGCTGAGGGTGACTCAAGAGAATACGCTAGATTGCGCAGATCGAGAATACAGAACAGTAGGTCAACTACTAGACTATATACCTGGCGACGCATAAGCGTAGAAGGTCATAGAACATTGGAGAAGAAGGACGCGTCATCAATGAGTAATCAGAATGAGGTAAAAAGGAGACACGTCAGCGTTTAGTAACAAAGGATGACTAAAGGTGTGCATAAGCACTCTATCGAAGAAGAAGTGAAGGGAAAAAGGATGTATGAATGGATGATCGTAACAGCTACTACTACTTTTCACTAGCTTTTGGTTGCTCACTAGGTGCTTTTTAATACATCAGTGTTCTTTTCATCTGTGTGAATCATAAAAAGCACAAAGAAAGACAAGAGAAAGGAAGAAAAGTCTATGGAAAGCACACAAAAAAACAGTGAAAAGTGTAGAGATCTATGTACTTTTCACTGCTTTTCGACAGGCGCACAAAAAGCATGAAAAGTAACTGAAAGTGTGTGAAAAGTGCTAAAAAAGTAAGCGGTGAATTTACTGATGCCCATGATGTAGAGTAGGAATGATAATGTCCTGATTTACAGCTGTTTTCATAACAATAGGCCATCACTTCAGAAATACATACACCTACAGGCGGACTCTGAACCTTGGCTAGCCAAACTTGCCGAGCAACAGAAATCATGACATAATACTGTATCACTAGGCTATCTTCTCTGCTTTAGGGATGTTTCGACGCATCACTGGGGTAGTGGGGTCAGTTATCTCACGCTTACGATTGATTTACAGATTCAAATTCCGACTCCGCCTGTGTGTGTATTCTCCATTTTCAGGCCTATCGTTATGAAAACAGCTGTAAATGGTGTTATATGTTTTTTCTTTTGAGTACACAATATCGGTGAAGAGTTCAATCCACCAAAGTGTTCCCGCGCACGCTCAGGGTCAAGCAATCTCTACCAGCCAGCAAGCCGGGCAAACTCGATTCGTAAATACACGTTCCGCAGGGAAATAGCCCCGATAATCCAAGACTAGGATCCGGTCGTCGGCACGATGCACGACAAAGCCGGTTTACAACTGCGCATAGGTGAGCAAGTTGCCTGGCATTCTCCGACGACTGATTACGGCTCTACGACCTGGTTTTGTAACCAATTATATCGATGGGGCGACTAGGAAAGCATGGTCGTAGGATAGAGAAACGTTTCTACAAAATGACATCCCAACGACGATCACTTGTAGAAAGCGCGTATTTGGGCCTCCACTTCTTCTGCAGATGACTTTATATCTGGCAAAACGAACGCGTCAGCACATGGCGTTACATCCCATACCGTCCTTGCTCACATTTTTGTGGATCTGTTGCAAGGGAATTAAGTATCGATAACGGATCGAGTGAAAAAAACAGGACTCACTTTTGCTGAACTCCTTGTCTCGCTGCTTTTGAATGAACCGTTGCAAGCTCGGTACGACGAGCTTGACAGCCTCCTCCGCGATCGCCTTCCTCCCCTCTTCCTCGTCCTCCAAGACCTTCGCTATCCGGTGCCTCTCCCCAACTTCTTCCAAAAGGTCGTAAAACCGCGTAAATTTCTCCTTCGTGGCCGCTTTCCAGGCACTACTACCCACTTTCTCCTTCTCACGATCCTCACTCAGTGCCTGCATCAACGGCGAGAAGTTGGCATCGAAATAGCCCGCCTTCGCAGTCCTAAAAGCGGACGTGAGTGCGTCAGTATGGGGTTTGGTGAGGAATTCGGTAAGCCTCGGATGTGTCGGTTTTAACACGAGTCGAGTATAGAAGTAGGAAATATTGTTGAGTAAAAATATAGACCCAAACGCCCCACGACGCTGCGTTCGAGACAGGGTCGTCAAACTGTTCACGGTCGTGTTCACGATATCGACTTTCGAAGGAAATGCCATCAACAAATAAAATAATGGTCCGTGAATTAGCAAAAAAAAAAAAAGACGGAACATACAGGTGTAATGTTGGAGCACAACCTTCTCCGTCAATTCGACGTTCGGGGCCTTTTGCGTTTTCCCGACTTGCTTACCCTCACCCATCTTCCAGTTTCCATCACCCAGCGCAAGAAGCGCTGACCCGACCGCTTCCTGCACTTCTGGGATCCTATCGAGATACTGGATGGTCTAGCATAGGTCAGCGAAACGATCTGAAGCGGTAGAATGTGATTTTGAAAACCTACAGAAACAGTAAAATCAGCCAAGCTCACTCCGACCTCACCACCTTTTCCAGGCCCGGTCGCTGCCGACTTCAAATCTGCCAAAAACTCGGGGAATGTTCTCAGGCACACGCCTCGAACGGAGTTCAGTCCATCCCGCAACTCGTTTGTGTCCCTCCGCCCTTCTCCTCGTCTAGTCATGACGATTTCCCAACGGCTTTGAGAGGACGAAAGAGCGGAATAGGTAGCAAGAGCATGAAATGTGTATTTATGGAGAGAACGTTTGATAATCGCGGTCAATGACGAAAGCGTGTCTGTGAAAAGTGTAAGGAGAGGGTTCAAAAGGGAGTCATAGGTGGAGGCCAAGAGAGAGGGCAAATTGAGCGGTGCTAGTTCCGTAAGAAGGGTATACTCGGTCTGCCAGAGGTCACATCAGCAGCGGCAGTGCTTGGTAAGGGAATCGCATACGTCTGCGATGCGTAAGAGATTTTCCACCCAGGTGCCAAACTCTTTTCCTGCGATAACGCCATCCAACGTTTCAGCGCGATCGACGACCCTCTTGGCATGTGTTTCCAAGGACTTGCGATTCCAGGTTCCGCGCATATCTGCATAACCGCGCTGAGCCTCTCTCAGGGTGGTAAGAATGATCTGTCCGGCAGGATGTGATGGGTGCGTGGAAGGTAACGGAAGACTGCGCAAGAATACGACGAGAGGTTTGAGATGGGCGAGGAGCGCTGGCGGGAACATCGCCGGAGTGAAGTCAAGACCGGCGATGGGAGGCGAACCCGATGACCCCTCGGCAACGATTTTTGTGTACAACTGCGTCAGCTTCTTTGCACCAGTTTCTATGAGACGCGCCTAGAATGACGACAGTCAGCACTGAAGTCGCATGATTGTACAAGAAGTACCTTTTCGCGAGCGTCTTCGTCCGATGATTTGAACGCGACCGCAGCATTTAAACGCGCGAGAGTGTCGATGTATAGTTCCAGTTGTCCCGCCTGAGGGCTTCCAAAAGTCCGTGTTGGACCTCCGAAAGAGAACCAAAAAGATACGTACCCTCGTAAGATGAGACCCTCTTCCTCGGCGATGCCCTCGTGACTGCTCGCAACTTCGTCAATCTTCAAGAGTGCGCGGTCGATGTCTGTTCGTTGCATTGAAAAGGACACCTCAACGACGAACGTAAAAGCATACTCTGCGATCGATGGTTGAGTTTCTGGGTTGCGGCGTACAACGGGAGTATGGACTTTTCCAACTTGACCAGGCGAGAGTCAAAGTTGGTTAGTATGGCTAGCGACGTTTGTCATCATCGTAGCCAAGGGCAGTGACTGCGAGTCGGTTCATACATATCATCCGCTGGGAGATCTGGTGAGTCTTGTTCAGGTTCTGCTCGAGCTAGGTCGTATTACATGAGGTGCAAAGCTTGAATTAGATGTTTAGACAAACCCACCAGTTCTATCTCTGCGCTTTCATCATCCATGGCCGGTTCAACGTCCTCTGCACAGCCACTGTGTGGCCATCAGAAATCAAAATCGTGTAGGGTTAAGCCTTAGATCTAACGAAGCGCCGATATATTCGATCTCGGTTACGTGGCATCTCGACAGACCCGAATTCATCGTCCGTTTTTACATGGAACTGAAAACGCATATTCTCCGCCATCCAGCACACACTTGCTTTGATAACACCTGCGCTGTCAAGGTCGTTTATCTGAAAGCTCCTATCGTCACACCGTTTCCAGATTTGTAGTGATGATGCAAATGTATTCGACTCCTCGATCCCCTGTTTCGCTTTTTAACTCCACCTACACATGGGTTGCGTGCTTGCAACGCTCTTTGCCCCCGTACGCTGGTCCCTTCGACTCCTCACGCTTGTTTTAGGGATAAAAGGCAAGTTTGAATATCTCTGCGTTCATTTGTCATAGATGAGAGGGGGGTCATCACGAATAGAAATTAAAAATCCCCTAGTACAACTCTGTGCAACAGGCTTCGATATCGGTGTCCTTCAGCGCAGAGCACTCCTGGAGAGCGGCGAACGAGATGATTACACAGCAGCGCTTGCATTGCAGCACGGTGACCCGCTTCCGCAGCCTACAAAGGCACAATTAGAGATGCGCAAGGGGTCCTTTTCGGATTTGGTGTAATTATCTTTCTCGCCTGGTGTGTTAGACAGGGAACTGATCGGATAGATATTTCAGTGTAAAATTCGTGACCATGTCCGAAACAGCCAGGGAGGATCACTCAAAGGCCCCCAAACGATTCACAGGCTTTTTCCGTAGTTTATGGAAAATACATGCGTCAGCTGGGTAAAGCATCAGGTCCTACCCACGTCCAATTTCTCAGCATTTCCAGCACGAGAAAAATGACCACGAACAACATAGCTGAAAATCAGCCCAAGGCAGGACCATCCAAACTAACCAAACCCCCGGATTTTCTCCGAAATGGCTCGAAAGTGGAAGGGTCAGCCAGGTAAAGCAGCGTTTCAACATTATTAGAGGACCACCTACCTCATTCAATCTTTCCTTATTAGCGTCGAATGTGCCATCTGCCTGGAGATGTTTGAAAACATGGCCTGTCTCGATGGACCATGCGGCCATTTCTTCTGCCACCAATGTATAGTATCCATGGTCGAGGTCGCCAACAACAACGGGGACAATCTCCCCTTGAAGTGTTGCAAACAACAGCTTCCGATGGACCTTGTCCTCAGTTTTTTGCCTGGTCCACTTTGCACGACGTTTACGTTCAAATCCATGGAGGCGGCTACTCCTCCCAACTTACGCGTTTACTGCACTAACAAGCGGTGTACCAACTTCATTGGTAGACGACTTTCTTCGACACCGACTGTGGTGTCATGCCCTGAATGTCATGCGGAGGTCTGCTCGGGATGCAGAAAGAAGGCACACCCCAAAGAGAGTTGTGATGAAGTCGAGGTCCATGAAGTCCACGCCCTCGCCAAAGAAAAAGGCTGGAAGCAATGTCCTACGTGCAAAATGATGGTGGAGCGAGCACAGGGTTGCAGCCACATGATATGTCGGTGCCAGGGTGAATTTTGTTACCTGTGTGGAAAAAAGTGGGAGTGGTGTAAGTGTATTCGGTAGCATGGTCCGAAAAGGTAAAGAGCATGTAGAACGCGAAGTCTGAAGCTTCCAAGTTTCGCGACTTCGGCTGGTAATTGATACTTTTCTGATTACTGTTCTTAACGCGAGGTGTTGTCTGTTTCTGTTGCCTCAACAAGGCAGGAAATGAAAATATCAGAATAATTCAAGTACAGATGTTCACCGAGTGCGACTGCACCATGTCGGACGTCAGTAGGGCTTAAAACGCCGAGACTCTTTCAACTTTTCTACGCGCGCCTTGTCCGCCTCGAAGTTCTTCCTGAGATCCAATAGCGCTATGAAAGAAAAAAAAAGAAAGTAAATCAGCGCGACTTGACACATGGCTCACACCAACTCACCTTTCCTCTGCTTCTCTGCCTTTTGGAACGCGTAAAACGTCTCCTTTTCCTTGGGTTCCTTCTTCTTGCCCGTCCGTCCCGTCTTTTCAAACGCCTTGCTCGCGATGCCAACGCCCCCTCCGAGCGTCTGTCCATACGCCCCACCCCGCGTCACCAGCGTGAACCCATCTTCGTCAACGATCGCCTCGCCCTTGCGATACGTCGACTTTTGCTTCATCCTTGCCGCATCAAACTCGAACCGCTCCATCCACGTGTCCGCATGCGCTTTGACGACGTCCAACGGCGGCCGCTGTGCATCGTACAACGCCGTATAGTGTGCCAGACCCCGCGGTTCCTCGGACGACGGCCACGCACGGGGTTTCGTCGGCGGAACAAGCGCCTTTTCGAGCGATGAAGCGTCGAGGAAGACGACGTGCGCGACGCCGCCCGTTCTTCGAAGGGTGCGTGTATGTGAAGACGGGAGGGGCGCGACGCTCGGAGGGGTGATCTCGTTCGTTTTGGGTTGTCCTTTTCGCTTTCGTGTCGAATGCGGTTCTTTTTGTGACGTTCCTGCCTGTGCTGCTCCTGCCTCTGTCTCTGCCTCGTCATCCTTGTCTGCCTCTGCCTCTCGCTCTGACCCTGACTCGGACTCGGCCACCCCTTCTCCCTCTGCTTCCGCATGCGACGCGTTCCGATCATAGACCACCCGCTCTACCGTTCCGCAAGACTTGAAAAAAAGCGAAATTTCGCGATCCGTGGCATCGACAGGAACGTTGACCAAGAAGAGCGTTCTGCCCTCTGGGTACGTAGTGTCTCCTAACCTGGATCTGTGGGGACGGGCATAGAGCACATGTGTCGAACGAGCGTACGCGACCGGAATGACGCTAAATCCCGAGACGGCTTTTGGAAGTGTCGACATGGAAAACAAGTCCTACTTGTCGACGTGAGCCTACACAGCCACAACATTGAAGCGCCTTCCCGGGCCCTTCCTTCGTGTATAAAAAGCGTAGCTACAGAGCCCTCCAGTTTAACTCTTGGTGTGATAGACGCTACACCGTAGTCACGACAACTATGAACCTGTAATGTCGGTGACAAGGATCTACTCAAAATGTGCTCCACACTCCTTCAACCGCTCACACACTCTCACGATCTGATCATCCCCGACGTTTGCGACCGAAAATCGAACCCATCTATCCCATCCCTCTTCCGGTCGACCCGGGCCCACCGGGCCCTCTTCGGGCTCGTGCTTAGAGTAGAAAAATCGAGCAGGCAACACGAGAACGCCCAGTTCCCTCGCCAAACGCTCACAAAACGCCAGCGAAGACACGTTCTGGAAAGGATGTTTGACAAAGGCGTAGTAGCCTCCCTGCGAACCGATCGTCCACCCTGTCGGCAGCGATTTGCGGAAAAGTTCGTGGCGCGCCTTGAGTGCCTCAGCGTTCGACAGAATGGAGAGCCGGAGCTTGGACAGAAGCGACGGATCCGCTAGGGCAAGCTGTGGTGGTCGAGGCGCGCAAACCTGAATGCAATCAAGCGTCGTCGTGATGTGTTTTAGTAGTTCCGGAGCGGCCATGACTAGCCCGAGACGGTGCCCAGGGATGGCATACGATTTGGAGAACGAGAAAAGGTGGACAAGGTTAGACCTCCAAGACCAGGATGTGGGTAATATCTCTGTTGGTCTAGCATCGAAAAGACTGTGTGGAGGGCGATGCTCCACGAAATCACGGTATGTCTCGTCGACGATGAGCGCGATATTGTTGTCTCGCGCCAATTCCGCAAACTGTGCCACGAGCACAGGCGAGTAGACCGCACCAGTCTGATTTTACAGGATGTCATGCCTAGTTAGCAGCATGGGGATGAATACTGACTGGATTGTTTGGGGTGATAAGAGTAATTGCTTTTGTTTTCGACGTGATCAACTTCTTGCACTCGTCGACCGAGGGTAAAAAGCCCTCGTGAGATCGCGTATACAATGGCACAGACTTGATGCCAAGCAGGTCAAGGCTCATGCTACAACGTGAAATTTGAGTCAAGAGCCAAGTAAGACAACGGAGCTGCCATACGCATGATTAAAGTACCTGTAGAACATGCATGAGCAGCCAAGAATATCCAAGAGCTATTGGAATGACCATGGGACGGGAAGGATCACCTCGTCCCCAGGGTCCGCAAGGCACATCACGGCCACCACAAACGACATGTTGCATCCAGCCGTGAAGGCAATGTCTTCATGGGTAATGTCCGCGTTTTTACCATAGATTGTCTTCAACTCCTGTGAAAAAACGGCGCGTAGTTTGGGCTCTCCAAGGGCGTGGCAATAACCCGAACTTTGAGGAGACGACGACGACCTCGCCAACGCGTCTAGCAGCACTTGGGGTGGTGGGCTTCCTGGGACACCCTGGGACATGTCAAACAATGGACGGGCTGGCGTGGCAGGGTAAGCCAAAGCCCATGCCTTGGCACGGGGTATACTGAATCACCGCTAAGCATTCGGGGCGTGTTATTGGACCGAAAGACACTCACGGAGGCTGGATGGTAGACAACACGCTCTGAGAGAGTCGAAATCCGAGCTTTGAAGCGCTGGGCAAAGACATCTCGTCCTTAGCCTTGCCTAGACGCGACCTTGTGTTGGTTTACGAGCAAGAGCGTTCGACCCGCTAACCCCCGCATCGAAGTCGGATGCCAATATGGAAGAGGCCACTTTTAGTTACCATATGCAATTACACCGCTCCAGCGACCTTCAAACTATCCCATCCAGTCCGGTCTCCATGAATCGGTACTACTGTATATCATGACCCTCGGACAAATATCGATTCATCTGCTGAGCTCGGCACTCAAGACCTTCTCGAAATTCAGCATGCCAGGAATGTTGGACTTCTCCACGAATCGCTAAACCATTGGCAAACTTGGCTAAGCCGTGGCCCCAGAATGGGCTACATGAACCAATAAGTAAATAATTCTTTGCATCATATCTGGCCCTTCGGTCAAAGATAACCAATAGATTCTTCATGGGCGCATCACGGACTTCTCCGGCACCAAGTGCGATTATCGGTGACGATTCTTCTTTTAACAAGACGACTTTTGTTTCTTCCGTCTTCAAAGATGCAACTATCCACTTTACAGCTCGCGATAGCTCTCCCGGCTCTTATCATCGCGCTAGCCTCGGTGCAGCGCTTCATTCGAGCCAAACTAGGGAGGAAGAGGTTGCCTCTACCTCCTGGCCCAGCACAAATTCCATTACTAGGAAACGTTCACAGCATTGATCTGAAAGAGCCTTGGAAGACGTATACCGACTGGCATGCAAAATATGGTGAGCTTCTGACGTTCTGAGTTCCTTCGAGAAGATCAGAATAATCATCTATGCCAGGCAATATAGTGTACTTTCGACTTTTGGATCAGGACGTTGTAGTCCTTGGATCCCAACAAACGGCCGTTGACTTACTCGAGAAACGCTCCCAGACTTATTCTGACAGACCCTTTTTGGCCACCTACATACCGTGAGTGTCATGACAGCATTTTAGTAGTGTCGAATGAACAATGCTCCAGATTTGGAGGGGAATATTCGTTTATTTTTACCCCCTATGGAGATAGTTGGCGGTCCTGCAGGCGAATATTCCACCAGACCTTTCGCTCTGAGGCTGCAGTCGGGTTTCGCCCAATGCAGCTGCATCGTGCTTGTCAGCTGGTGATGAACATTGCCAACAGTCCTGATGAATTTAAAGAGCATTTTTCCACGTGAGCATCACTTTTAAGCTGTTAATGATGTTACCCTCAACACGGCCTTTCAGGTTTGCCGTCGCAGTAGCGCTGTCTGCTGCTTATGATTATGAACCCAGCACCCAACATGACCCTGTAGTTCAAATTATTGAGGCTTACACGGCGGCATCAGGGTCCGCCACTCCGGAAAAATCAATCCTTCTCAAACTGTTCCCCTTCCGTAAGTAAATTTTTCACGGACCAACATCAGTCTTTGTTTGTTCAACTCATCAAAAGTATTACACATTCCCGACTGGTGCCCGGGCTCATCATTGAAGCGCGAAGCAAACCACGCTTTTGCGTTGGCTATCAAGGCAACGGAAATACCTTATCAATATGCTGAGCAGAGAATGGTAATTTCATTCTCTATTATTTGACCAAATTTGATGGGGCCCCAGAAACTCTCCGATGAGCATCCGACCTTCTCAATGATTTCCAATCACCTTTCTCGGATGCAAGAGCAAAATGAGTCTGACCGCCGCAAGTATATTTCTGCTCTGAAAAATGCTGCCATGACCTCCATCATTGGTACGAAATATTTGAATAAATTCATGCCATAAATTACTAAGTCATGCTTGAATTTCTTGTAGCCTCTGAAGAGACCGTACGTAATACTACCACGAAATGTTGGGCTAACCCACTTGATGTCATTGGCAGACAAGCTCATCCTTAATGGTCTTTACACTTGCCATGGTCCTCCATCCTCATGTGTGGAAGCGTGCTCAGATGGAGATTGATGCATCGGTTGGGAAAAATCGTCTCCCCAATTTTGATGATAGAGCAAGCTTACCTTATGTCGATGCGGTCATTCGTGAGACTCTGAGGTGGCACCCTGTGGCACCTATGGGTAAGATCATCAGATCTGCAATTATCATCATAAGGCATTCAACGACTGTTCAGGTGTTTGGCATGCAACATCGAGCAGTGATGTGTATAATGGCTATTATATACCCAAGGGTACATTTTATCTCATTGTCTGATTGTACGCATGCTCAAGCTGAACCAAAACAGGGGCAACTATCACTGCAAATGTTTGGTGTGTTCATGTCATCTTTTTGGGCCTACTAGTTTTTCACAGCACATTGACTAGGGCCATGTCTCGTGATCAAAATCGATTCCCAAATCCGGAAGCCTTCATGCCTGAGAGGTTCTTCAACGTGGATGGTACACTAAATGATGATCAACCAGCCGATTTTGTATTTGGATTTGGTCGAAGAATATGCCCTGGTATGCTCACCCGTCCTTGATGCATCCACAGCAAATATTGATGCCAATGTTCTTGTCACTAGGAAGATACACGGCCGATGCATCCCTGTGGAGTGCGATCACCACAATGCTGGCGACAGTCGACTTTTACCCTGCCAAGGATTGTGAGGGCAAGGACATCTCCTTTGTGCCGAAATGGCTGAACGGCGTCACTCAGTGAGTGTATCCGTTGCGGATCCGAGGTTGGAATGATCAGACGCCTCGTCCAGTCGCCCGGCCAGATTCCCATGCCAACTCTCTCTGCGTGCCCACATAGACACATCATTCCTCGAGCGAATGCTTGTTCATTGAGTCCCGCACTGATGATTATGTATTGTACTTGCGCACCAAAGTTCACATGTTCAGATTGGCCAGATCCAATATGGAAAAGCATATTATTGGACAGGATATAGGCAGGCTGGTAAATTCCGTTCGTGACAAGACTATGGCCCGAAGTGCACTGGGCAAAAGTGTAAGATCCGTGTGCGAAGAGGGACGCTCTGGCTGTCCACCCACTTGCCCGCCAGTCAGGCGGTCCTCTCCGAGGATCAGGGCCGGGCCAGGGTAAACGCTGTACGGTGCGGGCAGAGGTGAGCAAAGTAAGCGGGAGGCACGCGGTTTCGAGCCGGCGAAAGCTCTCGTCAGGAGGCTGCCGCTACCCCGACCGCTTAACCTTCCGAGACCGGTTAGGGTACCAGCTTCCGATCCTAAGCTATCGAGGGAGTTGGGCCAATCCATGTAGTGGCTCGCGATGGCGAGGGCGCGACCCCGGATAGATGGGCTGCGATATGGGACAATTCCTTCAACTCAACTTTGGTCTGTTTCACCTTTTCACCTCTGCATGAATCTAATCTGATTTTCCAGCTGGAGCTTGTCCGAACCGTTGTATTAAAGGATGTTCTGGTTACCGATGTCGATATTCATTACGACTGATGGTAATAACGGATGCGATCCTTTTGGCGCGTCTGATCCAATTCAGTCACGTACAATAGTAATATTACTGAAACGTTCCCTGATATAGAGCTTTCATCGACAGTCGATGTTCAAAGGGGATGCCCGTACGCTTGGTCTTGTGGCCTCTCAGAAACGTGCCTCATTCCCTATGTCCCAACGATGGCGCCGAACGAAATTTGTAGTCTTAGGGTGAAATACAGCTGTCTAGTAGCATATCGATTACATGCGTGCGGGTCACCCCGCCCCCATCGATTTCGACCGGTAAGATACCAAGCCGCACGCACCACTGGCATCGACCGACAAACTGATCGGTATCGAAACCCTCTGATTGTCGGCACACGCGATGACGATGACTCAATGTCTTCGAACGAGCGATTCTAGCAACTACAAATTATATATGAACCATGCACTACGATCCCCGAGCCCCCTCGGTTCATCCTTCTTTTCCATGCCCTCCCTCTTCTCGGCTTTCAAACGGTTCTCTCGCCGTAGGTACACCAAGTTGACCGCCGAAAGGACCACGATCGCAAGGGATACGACGATGAACGTGATCGTCGCTACAGTGTAGTTCGGTGGTGGAGAGAGATATCCAAAAAGCCAGATCGCGAAAATGCCTCCCGGTTGGAACAACACAAAGGCCGCGGCGGTGGCTGCAGCGCGTCTGGTGTAGGGTGCACTGTTGTTCGCAAGCCAAGTGGCCGCAGCGGGCATCGCACAGTTGGCGCCGGTGATAGAGAAGAAAAGGGATCCGTAGCGAACGTGGTTTGATACGCTCGCTGTGTACATACATTAGATTTGTGCTCCTTTCAGCGAGTGGTTCCAACGTACCGTAATACATGGTGAAACCGATGACTCCCAAAAGAGAAAAGAATATCATCGTGTATCCACGACACTGGTAGCGATCCGAGATGAGAGCCGACACGAGTGCCACTGAACGGTTTTAAAGAACATCAGAGGCTTTTTTTCTGATGAAACACTTACAACAAAATGCAGTAGCATATGGTGGCACGCTCATAAGCTGAGCTTGGACGCCTGTGTAACCGAGGGAAACAACGATCGTGGGTTCAAAGCTGCCAACACGGACACTGAATTTAGAATGAGTGATTGAAACCCCAAATGACTACTCACAAAGCAAGACCAGTCAGCAGCATGCCTAACAGCATCATTGTCAATCAAGGAAATGGTAAAGCAGGGAGGGTATATAACGTTACCCATGAAGCAGATGATGAGAGATAGAAACCAAACATGGGGTGACTTGGTCGAATTAATGACTTCAGTCCAGCTGAAGGTATCTTCGCTGTCGTCCGCTGAAACAGATCCAGCGCGTTTCAGAGTAGAAACGACGTATGCTCGCTCCGCCTCCGTCAAGAAGCGTGTCTTTTCAGGTGAGCGAGGAAGCAAGAAAAGACAGATCACACCAAAGACAAAAGTAAAAAAGCCTTCCTGTCAAAATAAATGAGCGTGCTCCGCATGAGGCAGAGATACGGTGTACCAGAATGAATATCCAGGCCCACCCAGGCCTGCCACTGCCATTAATACGGGAAATGGCAGCAGCCAGCAGACCAGAAAAAGCCCCACACACCGACAACGATGCAGTCAAGGTGGCGATGCTTGAAAGAATGTCATAAAATATACTATAGTATTGATATTGTAAATACCGCATCTGTAGCTTCTTCCGAGGGTAGAAGAGAGAAAGGTATAAAAAAAGCCCGGAATAAAGACCGCCTGATTTTCTGAATGAGAAGAACAATCATCAAGAAAACATATACTGTACCTTCAGTCAATCCCAGAAAGCATCGAGATGCTAACAAGCCAGAATAACTGTTGACAAATCCTAGTCCTTCTATGAACAAGTGGACACTAAGATCAAGTTAGTGGTTACGCACCTTGTGAAGCAGAAACTATCCCAAAAAATATAGCCAGTCCAGGGAGTATGATATGAGGTCCGACATGCTGTGGTGTGTAATATATGCGTGATTGCAATCGCATCATCAAGGGTGTTGTGGTTTTACCTTCAAGAGTAAGGCAGTTGGGAACATTGCGGACAGATATGACCTGTAGCATGGTTGGCTAATGCACAACGACATAACTGGTTTTGCACATACAGAGTGGTTGCCATCAGGGCCATGGTGAGCTACGGGATCAGGAAGGATTGAGTGATATCATCCATGCCGCTTGACACACCTCATAATCCGAAATGTGTAATGCCAACTGCATCCCGGCCACACGCGCATTTCCGATATTTGTCTGGTCCTACATGGCATGTATGTTTCAAGCAGGATGAGAGTTAAGCTGAATTCAAAACTTACGATGGCAGCAAGCACGTAGAGTGCGCTGCACAATGGAAGCAAATATCGATCAAGCTTCTTCCAGACAGTGTCCTCCAGCACAGCAGCATCTTCCTGCGAATGTCCGTTTTCCTTGAGCCCATCATAATCGATCGTATTCATATGTTACACCGTGACCGTGTCAATTGGAGGGAGTCAAGGTAGAAGATACGGTGCACAATCACAGGCGCATCAGGAAAAAGGCAATAATCTTTTTTGAACTTATGCCGCGCTAAGCGAGCCGCCACCATAAGCCCGCTAAGTTCAAAAAGACTCCTGCCTTTTTCCTGCTGAGCGTAGTTTTCCCTGTTATCACCTTAAATCTTCAGTTTCTAGGTATTAAAGCTTCCGATGGCTGATCGGTTTTCCAGGAGAGTTCAATCGGTGCTCTTCAAGAAGTAACACGGAAAGCGACCGAATAAATTCCCGAGGATGTTTCAGGAGCAGCACTCACAAATTAGCCTCTCGACCTGCATATAGAACAAGACGATCCTACGCACTGGAGTTTCAGGCACCAGTGGATCTCATCATCTTTATCTGATATCGGTGTGACTGAAAGCTGCGCACCTACAACGAGTAAACTATTTCATCATTTGCATTTAGTTTCCGCATATGGTCGTAGTTAGTACCACATCTGCACCGTTGTCATGAATATTTAGTAAGGGAATCAACCTCGGATTGGTATCGGAGAACGGCACGTCTACTAAGCATTTATTAGCCGAACTCATCAGGTAGGGCAATCCTGGATCCGCGAGGATGTATGAGAAATAGAAAGTCCGGAAGGACTCTGATGATCACCCAGGCCATTGGTGGTGCGATCAGCAGCGGAAGATGCCTGTTGGTTCATATCTTGGGTTGCAAAACAGCTGGGCACCTGGAGGAGCCAAAGTCATCTCATATTGAATCTCTGCTCTCCGGCAACCTCCGGGCATTCACAACGCAACCTTCCCCTCCCCCACTTGTTTTATCTACATCGCGACCGATCTATCTGGGGTCGCCTCCTCGCCATGATTGCGAGCCACTATGTGGATTGACCAACTCCCTCGATAGGGTTTAAGACCGGAAGCTGATCCCCTAAGCCGACTCAGAAAGTAAGCGGTAGCCCCCTGACGAGAGCTTTCGCGGACTCGAAACCGCGCCTCCCGCTTACTCTACCCACCTTTGCCTGCGCTGTATAGGCTTGCCCTGGTTTGCTTCTGATCCTCGGAGAAGAGCATTCGACGGACGGGCATCCCCCTTCGTGCACAGATCGTACACCATGACTCAATGCAGTTCAGCCCTTGATCTCGCCATCAGTATTATAAATGTAATTGAAAATGACGTTTCTGTTTTCTAGTTCCCTTCTGTTGTCTTGCACGACGTCGCATTTGTCTTACTTTGCCTGCGATACACAGCGTGTTCATATCTTAAACATGGGGTTTTCCGGCCTATACTGTTAGGGCTAAGTATCCTGCAATGATATGGCCTCATGCAAATTGACAAACTCGAGGCCTTCACTCCGGCGACTTTGGAGATAATTATGGTACGATGTATCTTCAGATGTTTCAGCGATTCGTTCCGAATCATCTTGCCTCCATTGATCTCGGCTAGTAAGGTACCGAGTTACATGTACCATCCGGCAACGGACTGATCTACATTGAAAACTAAAATCCCAGGATGCATATGGACATCATATTTGAAGCGAGCGAATCCAATATTACAGACTATATATGAACCACGCACTACGATCTCCGAGCCCCTTCGGCTCATCCTGCCTTTTCATGCCCTCCCTTTTCTCAGCTTTCGAACGGTTCGCTCTCCATAGGTACGCCAAGTTGACCATCGAGAGGGCCACGATCACAAGGGATACAACGATGAACGTGATCGTCACTAATGTATGGTCTGGCGCTGGAGAGAGGTATTCAGAAAACCAGATCGCGAAAATACCTCCCAGTTGGAACAACGCAAAGGCCGTAGCGGTGGCCGTAGCGCGTCTGGTGTGAGGCGCACTGTTATTCTGAAGCCACGCCACCGCAGCAGGCATCGTGCAATTGGCGCCGGTGATAGAGAAGAAAAGAGATCCGTAACGAACGTGGTTCGATACGCTCGCTGAGTACATACATTAGATTTGTGCCCCTTTCAGTGAGTGGTTCCAACGTACCGTAATACATGGTGAAACCAATGACTCCAAAAAGAGAAAAGAATATCATCGTGTATCCACGACACTGGTAGCGATCCGAGATGAGAGCCGACACGAGTGCCACTGAACGGTTTTAAAGAACATCAGAAGACTTTTTCTGCCAAAATACTTACGACAAAATGCGATTACATATGGTGGCACTCTCATACGCTGAGCTTGGATGCCTGTGTAACCGAGGGCAACAACGATCGTGGGTTCAAAGCTGCCAACATGAAGACTGAATTTAGAACGAGTGATTGAAACCCCAAATGACCACTCACAAAGAAAGACCAGTCAGTAGCATGCCTAAGAACATCATTGTCAGTCAAGGAAATGGTAAGGCAGGGAGGGTATGAAGCATTACCCATGAAGCAGATGATGAGAGATAGAAACCAAACGTGAGGTGACTTGGTCGAATTAATGACTTCAGTCCAGCTGAAGGCATCTTCGCTGTCGTCCGCTGAAACAGAACCAGCGCGTTTCAGGGTAGAAACGACGTATGCTCGCTCTGCCTCCGTCAAGAAGCGTGTCTTCTCAGGTGAGCGAGGAAGCAGAAAAAGACACGTCACACCAAAAACAAGAGTAAGTATGCCTTGCTGTAAAATGGATGAGCATACTCCGCAAGAGGTGGACAAAGAATGTACCAGAATAAACATCCAGGACCACCCTGGCCTGCCACCGCCACTTATATTGGAAATGGCAGTAGCCAGCAAACCGGAAAAAACTCCGCACAACGAAAACGATGCAGTCAAAGTCGCGATGCTAGGAATAATGTCATAAAAATGCACTGTAGTATCGATCTCGTACATACCGCATCTGTAGCTTCTTCCTAGGGTAGAAGAGGGAAAAATACAAAAAAATACAAGACACAAGACCACCTGTTTTTTATGAATAAAAAGAATAATAATAATCTAGAAAACGTATATGTACCTTCGGCGAACCCCAATAAACATCGACATACTAGCAAGCCAGAATAATTCTTGATGAATCCTAAATATTTGGTGAACTGGTGGCTACTGAGATCGAGTTAGTGGTTACTCGCCTTGTGAAGTAAAAACTACTCCAAACAATATAGCCAGAGTGGGGAGTATGATGTGAGGTCCGACATGCTGTAAGAGCACGACAGTTGGGAATATTGCCAACAGATATGACCTAGAACATGGTCTGCAAATGCGCAATAGCGTGACTGTTTTTGCACATACAGCATGTTTGCCATCAAGACTATGGTGAACTATGAATCGATCAGCTAAGAATGATATTACCCACGCCGCTCGACACACCTGGTAACCCGAAATGTATAATGCCGACTGCATCCCAGCCGTACGCGCATTTCCGATATTTGTCTGGTCCTACATAACATATATGATTCAAACAGGATGAGAGTAAAATTGAATTCAAAACTCACAACAGCAGCAAGGTTGTAGAGTCCGCAACACAATGGAAGCAAGTATCGATCGAGTTTCCTCCAAACAGCGCCCCCTGGTACAGCAACATCCTCCAGCGGCTGCCTATTCTCCTTGAGCTTATCGGTGTCGATCATATCATGTGGTTCCATATGCAATACCATGTCACTTGCAGCAGGTCAAGATAGATACGGTGCACAATCATGGAGCAGTTTTCCCTGTCATCATTTTAAATGCTTGGTCCCTAACATTAATTAGCCGAGGATAAACAGCTCGAATACCTTGTTTTTTTTTCTGGGAAGGTCACAAACCACACCTGATAGCCGCCTATGACTAGCCCGATCATCTTGACCCCGAAGATAATCATACATGAGCTTTCAATGACTTCTCGATTCCCTCGGAGATCTATTCGGTACCTTCTATGTAAGTGGAATATCCAGCAAATTTCGGGGAATGGTTCTAAGGGGAATGCTCACAAATCCGCTTCCAAGTCGCAAATGGAGTGAGGTCCAGTCCAACAGGCACGCACTGGTGTGTTTCAGACACCAGTGGATATCACTGTCTGTGTCCGACACTGATAGAACTGAAACATGCGCGTCTACGACGGCCCGGGGTTGAGTGATGTATCGTTCACGTTTACATAATTTCCGTATACGTTGGTAGTTAGCACTATGCTTAGTACAGTACAAGCATCTACATCATACATGGCACCTTTCTTCAATAGGCCTTACGACAACCCTGGATCCACGAGAGCCCACGAGAAAAGGAAAGTCAGGCATGACGTCTGGTGATAAGCTCAGTGATCGTTCAACCAGCAATCAATAGCAGAAAATGGCAGTGCGTGTCACAAAATTACATCCGGGGCCGCAAAACAGCTGGCAATTGTCAGCTGCCCACCACCCTCACAGCGCTTTTTTTTACATAAAGTCCTGTCGGTCTTACTTCGGTCTTACAGACCAATTACTGCCTGTAAGACCCCGCCGCTTGTCCTGCTCGCTGGCACCTCATGCAAGTCCACAAGGCCATCCTGCGAGGGGACCACCCGCGAGCCTCAACTGAGCCTCGCCCTCGGCGATGACGACAACACGTGTTTGCATAGCGCGAACGTCTGTCGTCGTCGTCGTCGTCGTCGTCGCCGCCGCCGCCTCCGCCTCGTTCCTCGTTCCTCTTACCCTTACCTCCCTGACCACCTCTACCGCCTGCCGCCCGTCCCTCCGCCTCCCTTTGTCTCACCCGACGACGACAACGGCGGCGTGGCAACCGTGACACCGCGGTCGTTACGTTGTTGTCGCCGCCGTCTTCGCCTCTCTTCGCCTCGCCTTGTCTTACAAATGACCACGACGACGACGACATGACGACACTGCTGTGGTCATGTTGTGATCGCCGCCGCCTTCACCTCGCTCTTTTGCCCTTACCACCCCGCCTCTGCCAACTGCCGCTCACCTTACTCCCTCGCCTCGTCTCACCCGACAACGACAACGACAGCGCGACAGACATGATACTGGTTGTCGCATCGTCATCGTTACTGCCGCCTTTGCCTCGACTTGTCTTCTTGCTTGGCCACCTCCTTACTGCGTCTCACATGATGATGACAACGACGGCGCGTTGACAGTGATGCCATGGCCGTCACGTCGTCATCGTTGCCGCCCTTTTCCCGCCAACCTGCCCTCACCCCGGCCGTTCTCACCCCTCGCCACCTTCGCCGTGCGCCCTCACCACCTCGCCCAGATGTGACAACGACAATGGCAACGCGACCTTTGCATCGTCGTCGTGGTTATTGTTATCAACTGCAGCGCTCAAGTTGCGCGTGTGATGACGGCTTCAGCACGGAGATCACACCATCGCTGTCATCATCCCACCCAACCCAGTCCCGTTTTGTGATGTCGCTACATGTCGCAGTCATCGCTGCTTCCTTCGCTTCGCCCCCCTGCTCTCACTGCAGTAGTTAGAACGTACGAGAAATGGACAGTCTGGCATGACGTCTGGTGTCAAGCTCGGTGATTGGTCCAGCGATTTGTAGCAGGTCATTATATGTATTCACAAAATTAGATCCAGGGCTGATAAACGATTGCCAGCTGGCCCGGACCTCATCGAACCTCCGATCTCGAATTCAAACTCACGCTTCAAATCAGCAGCGGGGACAAAGTGGAGGTTATTAGTATTACGGCCGCAATTGGGGATGACATGATCAGTCGGCTTTCCAGCGTTCGTCCGTTGTCTTGCGTGACGTCGCCTTTGCTTTGCTTTGCGGTGCACAGCGTATTCCCATGCAAAACGTATTCCTCGCATGTATCGATAGACATCGTCACAGAGTTGTCATGCGATCAAACCCACCACTGGCACTTCCGTGTGGTGGCGAACTTTTGAGCCAAAGCCAAACATTAACAACTCAGGAATGATGCTCACTTGGAAAAATGCTCTTGAAACCCATCAGGATTGTTGGCAATGTTCATCACCAACCAACAAGCATGACACAGCTGCATGGGGCAAACCCAACTGCAGCCTCAGAGCAAAAGGTTTGGTGGAATATCCACCTGCAGAGTTGCCAACTATCTCCATAGGGGGTAAAAACAAAGGTAAATTCCCATCCAAATCTGCAGAACATTGTCAATTCAGTACTACTAAAATGCTGTCATAACACTTACAGTATGTAGGTGGCCAAACAGGGTCTATTAGAATAAATCTGAAAGCATTTCTCAAGCAAGTCAATGGCTGTTTGTTGCAATCCAAGGTCCACAACATCCTGATCCAAAAGTCAAAGGTAGACTATGTTGCCTGCCATGCATAGATAATTATACTGATCTTTCCAAAGGAATTTAGAACTCACCATATTTTGCATGCCAGTCAGTATATGTCTTCCAAGGCTCCTCACAATCAATGTTGTGAACATTTACTGGTAATGGAATTTGTGTCGAGCCTGGAGGTAGAGGTAACCCCTTCCTCTCTAGTTTGGCTCGAATGAAGCGCTGTGCCGAGCCCAGTGCGATAATAAGGGCCGGGAGAGCCCCTACAAACTGTACAGTGGGTGGTTGCATCTTTGAAGATGAAAGACACAAATATTCCTTTTAAAAAGAAAACTGTCATCAGTAATTGCACTTAGTGCCGAAGAAGTCCGCGATGCGTCTTTCTGGAACCCATTAGTTATTTTCGATCCAGACCCGACCTGATACAAAGAACTATTTATTGGGTTCACGCGGCCGCCGGACGCCACAATCCGGGGCCACAGCTTGACCGACTTCACCAATGGTTTAGCGGAATGTAGACATTAATGATAACGTGCTCACCTGTTGTCGAACAATACACGATAAATCAGTACCTGTGCAGTAAAGACGAGTGGTCGAGTTGTACCATCGCAGCTATGGTAAAAATGGTTGAGTGGATCCCGATCCACATGGTTTACATAATTCAACGTACTACAAGAATTAGAGTAACATAGCATATCTTACACCAGTCCCCCTATGTGGCATACCCTTTGAAACCGAAGCCATCAGAATACTAGTAAGCGATACCAACTCGCTTTCCCTTCCATTTATCCCAATGCTTCACCAACCCTTCCACCACAAAGTGCCCCACATCCCTCCTTGACACCGTCCATCGGCCCTTGACATCCCCTTCCTCAACTATGTACGGATCCCCACTCGTAGAACCTCCAGCATCCGCACGACATGCACCGTCCGTAAACAACGCTGGCCGCACCACCACCACATTCGTGAGCGTTCCCGGTGCAGGCAAGTCCGGGCTCGACTTCCATTTCGGGTCAAGCACTTCTGGTCCGGCCCTATCAACCTCTTTCCAATCCCACCCGGCGCAATACGCCAGTACCTCTTCTGCACCACGCTTGTCCTCGTGCGGAAGGGCAAGGAAGTAGCTATACAATGGTTTGAGAAGAAGAGGTAATTTCCGGTGGTCTTCACGAGTGACTCCAGAAGACGAAATGGTGATGATGTTGGGATACGGCGTAGGCAAGGTTTCGAGACAGTTGAGGAGGCATCGGGTCACGAGATCGGGAGGTGAGACTATGAAGCCTTTGGTGAGCTTAAATTGAGGTGTCCCGCCTGACAAGCAAGATGCATGAATGAGATTGAGCGAAGGAGGGCCAACCATGTGACTTACCAACCGTAAAGACAAGAAAGTCGACTGGTCTACCGTTCTCTCCCATCGCAGCGGTCCATGCACGTTTCACGTCCTCTTTCACGAGCGCATCACCCTGCAGAAGCTTCGCTTTTCCAGCGCCGATGTACTTTTGAATCGTTTCGTCGTTATCAAAGACGCCGGTCCTTCTCAAGAGAAACGTAACTGTTGCCCCTGAGTCTGTTTACCGATATCAGCACCCCGTGTATTAGGTAGTATCAGACACACCTAGAAGTCTTATGGAGGAAAAGTAGCCAATGTTCCTCGATCCTCCAATCGACAATACGTTGAGATTGTTCATGAGTGTTTAATGTGCAAGTTAAAGCGGCGTCCTGGGGCCTTTTATAAGCACCAAAGGGACCAACTTTCAAATATTATGCCGCTGCAGCCACCGCATACGCGTATCATATGACCCGGCACACATGACTTCACAGCCTTTGGGGGGGACTGCGGCCCTGGACTGCCGAACAGTGCCGCAGTGCGTTGATTGACTTTACGCACAACCTAATCATATTGACTCACCACGCCAGTCGACTACGGAACGATGTTGACGGCCGGTGACCCTGAAGCGTATGGCAGCACCTGGGGAATGATCTTGGCTCTATTCGCTTCCGTGTCGACGACCTTGTGCCTTTCTCAGGCAGTCAAAAGCAAAGATATATCCTTTCTTTTTGAGTGGTTGGTTACGCGGGGCGCTTGACTACGAGTCCCACTCGGGCTTACTGCTAGGCACTGCCATGGTTCTTCACGCGGTGCGTCTGTTTGCGGTGGATTCGGTTGAGCGTCGCCGCGTCACAGTGCGAGCTCCTTGGACAAGCGAGGTAAGCGGGCACTACTTCACCGCTCGTTCTCCCCGCACCGCTTGTGCTCGGCCGTCACGTGACACCCACCCAGCACTCCTTCCTTCCATTCTCATTCCGGTGCCTCGCAGCTCACCCTGGGGCCCGGAGCGCACAAGCCCGACTGCCGTGCACATGCGCATGCGAGGCGCTCCCATCGAATGAGTATTGTTTTCGTTCGGGTGGAGGTCAGTGTCATTTTCTTCTTGCGTTTAACGTTTCCAAACGCAATCGAATGTGGGTCAAACTTTACATTTTCCTTCGACAAAAATGCCACACTATCCAGACCCCCGATCTTCCATGGATATTCAACAGTTTTTCTTAGGTGAGCACAGCGGCATGCTTTTCAAGCGCGTACTCACCTCCCTAATGCCACACCTCGCTCAGCCGTGTAAAAATATGAATCTTGCCCACATCGCAAGGCTGGTGGCCACCCGAGTTCCTATTACTTGAAAATACCTACCGACTCACTGGCCCCCCGGACGTTTGGATTGGAGAAAGCAAAACATCGTCTGTGAAGGGTGCGAAAGGCAAACCTGGATGCCCGTTACGTCAATCCCTTTGCATCCACCCTTTCTACTGGCAGCATTGCAGATTCTGCCGTGGCAACACCCCGCCTCGATCGACCAAAGAATGGGATTTAGATCCTGATTAGGGAGCACTCTTTTTTGACAGATCCTGACAGGACTGTCAATTCCGACGCCGTTTGCCTCCATACCGCATCCGTTAGGGCGTACGTCGCACACGATGTCACAATCGCACGATGCCTAAAGCCCCCTTTTAGAAACATTCTTCGTAGTACCGAAAACCACCAAAGAAATACCAGCATAAAACACTTCTATGAAAAAATGTTGGATAGCGGTGTCTCGGTATCATTGGTATGGAACATTGCGCTAGGCACTCCACCCATATATCGCAGGGTTGCACCTGCAGTCATTCTGCAGAACTCCCCTCACATTTATCATAGTCATTTTCGACTTCGTGAATGCGTAGGCATTTTATGTTCAACGAATGCGGCATCGTTTAGACCAGGCGATTCCCGGTCTGCACGCGATCTAGAGCGGCATGTCCGGTTGCAACGCGGCAATTCGTCACTTGCCATTTGACTTGTCCAATGATACCTTTTCCGTCGTCGATGCCGTAGTAGGTCCCATATGACTCGTAGATTCGATCGTCACTGACGGTTAGTCAGGCGACCGAACAGACCTTTGGTACCGCAAGTAAATTGAAGCATCCTCGGCCCGTTGCAGATGGCATTATGGATTCGGCCTCCAGTCCCTTTCATATTATGATGCTAGACCTGCCCATCACGCAGGGACGGGTCATTGATCCAATATTTTCCATGAAACTCCCTTCGGGCGACACCGAGATATATCTCGGCGGCACGAACGCGGCGCTGTACAATGGCAACATCACCTACGTCCCTGTCACGCAACAAGCATATCGTGTTCGGTATACGTAGAGATTCACTCACGTGAGTCATCCAGGGCTTCTGTCGGGTGAACATGGACAACGTCCAACTCAAGGATCAAGCGCTGTCGAACGATATTGTACGGCAGCCCTTACTAGCTAGCTGGCTTCGGTTGGAGATTCTCGGGGTTTCTATAGCTGTAAATGGGAGGTCGATTCAGATTCGGTGGTTTATCACCAACCAATTGGTACACTAGTTCGATGTGATGCCTTTCCTAGAATTAGCTTTAGCTTCGGGAGCACAACCTTTGCGATACCTCCTGTCTTTAACAGATGATCAGTCGCGTGTGGACCTCCTTACTGCAACGCTGGTCTTGTTGATCAGGACTTACCTGCTAGTGCGTGCTTTTCATTTACTTTGTACTGCTCTTCGCATGCAATAAAAACACTTTCCTGCAGACCGCGTATGCCCACATTTAACGTTGGCCGTTTACAAGTAGGCTTTGCCCAGTTCGCAGCCTAATTCTATAGGAGACGACCAGTCATATCACATATGAGATTAAGATGTAATGTAGGTTTATTGCTCGCAAGTCGGCCTCTTGGACTGTGATGAAGCATCTTAGAGGTAAGACTTAGTATGCGAGGGGTAAAAAACTTGGGAAAGAGCGTGACTTTCCCATCGCTGAAATATAGTCCGGACAATACATGAAGTCACACCCAACAAAGCGGGGCGTATAGAAGAGAACTTAGTGTGACTGTGCTTCAGGCACGCCAGTGGGCTGAGGAAGAATGTTGATCACTCTGCCATCATCACAGATGACTCTGAATCGCACTAGAGGGTAGAAAGGTTTGTATTTATAAAAAAAAAAACATCTCTGTGGAGCCAATTATAGGACGTACGAGGCGTGAACGCTTCTCCCTTTGCTTTGCGAATGCTCGTAAAATACAGGGTTCCGCTGCCTGCGAAAACCTCAGTATAGCCCCGCCGTGGAACAAAGCCATACTCGCCTCGGTGGCCCTTGAGTCGAAAACTCACATCGACGTTGCCTTGCGGAAGATTAATCTACCAGACACGCCCGATCAACAAGTCAACCATGAAGCGTGCGAAAAGCACGAACGGAACCGTTGATCCACGGGTCGCCGTTAAGATACCACGTCGGCTCGAATCGTATGGCGTCCCCCAAAGCGGCCTGCAACGCATCGTCTTCCCGTGCGGTTTGCAAAACCTGGCGTACGACAGAACTCGACAGACGTTCTTGGTTCATCGCTACGAGGAGAAACGCGGCCCATCCGGACACCCCCAGCGCGGCGAAAGCGAGCATGAAAGGCCACCGTCGCTGTGAAAGGGAGTCGCTCGCGTCAAACGGGTTTGGTGTTACAGGCGTGAGACGTACTTGTATCTGGGGCAGGTCGTCGCGCGGCGGTGGGCGGGCGTAATAGAGTTTAGGCTTCGATGGGGCTGAAAAGGTCTCGGTGGGGGGTTCCTCTGTGGGAGGAGGTGGACGAGGGATTTGCGTGGACGTTGCATACGTGCGCAGTTCAGAAAAGGGAAGAAAACGCGGCACAAGCGAGCGACATTGAACGCGAGCAATAGCTGGTTTGAATGACATCAAAGTGGAAAAGTAAAAGGTGGCTGTGCTAAGTTAATCTGAACCCATTCGCTTCAGTACTACCAGAGTACGGTAGTTGGCCTCCTTGAAGTCGACGAGATCAGCGAGAAGGCAGAAGTTAGACCGTCACTATTTTGGCTTCTCTCCAGACTGTCGTCACTAATCTCGAGGGCTCGGTACAGTATGAACTTCTCACCCCTGTCCCTTGTAATTATAAAACTTTAGGAGCACTACGGTGGCTCTTGTCTTCTCGTCAGCACCACCATGGCTTTGGTCAGGAACTCTGCCGTTGAGTCCGACGCAGAATCAGAGCTCCTGATTGCGGAGTTGGTCCTCAACGACATAGCTGCTGTTCAGGCCACCCGGAAGGGAAAGGCACACGAACGTACTCCTAAAAGCGACGAAGAAATCGCTTTCGACCTTCAAGCCGCATCGTTGCATGCGTTCGTCGACCTCTTGCACGATTTTCGGTTTGCTCGGAGCGTTGATCATGCCATCGAAACTGACACCCCTCAACTGAGCAGAATCGCAGCCCGGGAACAGGCGGAATGTGACGACCGCCAGGCTGCTGTCTGCCTTGAGCGGGGAGGAGATTTACCGCGGCAGACAATGCTGCAGCGGATAATGGAACGGAGCCCGGCTCGGCACCATCATAGGCATCGGTTGATCCTTGCTTCACAATTACCAGTCGTTGATTCGTTTTTTAGAGATGCTCTTTCCATACACCCGAGACATGCCAATGATACAACGGAGGCGAATGCCAGCGCTATCACAACGGGTATGAAGAATGTTCATATCGGTTCCAATCGGTCCCCTATGTGAGGGTCATCATCTTGAACGTGCACGTCTTAACGCAGCAGATCAGGAATGAAGCCATAGCACAAGATTTGGAATGCATCATATGCGGGGATGGCGTCGTTGCATACCACGCGTTTAAAGCGCCCTGCCCGCATTACTATTGTAGAGGCTGTCTCGTGGATCTCGTCGAGGCTTCATTGCACGACGAGGGGCTCTACCCTCTGCGGTGCTGCAACCAACCGCTTCCGTTGAATGCGATGTACGGCGTTTTCAGGTTCATCTCCACTTCCCTGCAGCGCCAGTTCATGGAGAAGAGCCGCGAATACTCGACACCGGCCGGGTCACGGGTATATTGTTCCAACCCACGATGCTCTGCATTCCTTGGCGCGGCACGGGATGCGAAGAGATATTTTTTCTGTGATAACTGTGACACCACCACCTGCTCGCAATGCAAGGACAGCGCACACCCCGGGGAAAATTGCGCCGAGCATCAACTGACAGATGACTTGCGAGAGATGGCGGCAGCCAACAAGTGGCAGACGTGTCCTAGCTGTCATGCCATCGTCGAGCTCACCCAGGGATGTTACCACATCACCTGCCGATGCTCTGCTCAGTTTTGCTACCTGTGCTCTGCGCGATGGAAGACGTGTAGATGCGATCAATGGAACGAGCAACTTCTGTTGAACGACGCGGAAAGACGAGTGCGAAATGAGTTTGGCAATCGTGTGGCGGACGCGCAGCCAGCGGCCCACGCAGAACGGGTCTACCATCGGATGGAGGTGTTGCGTGAAAACCATGAATGCGATGCCCATTCCTGGACGTACAGACACGGAGGTGGACGGTGCGAAGAGTGTGGAGATCTCTTGCGCATGTATTTGATGGTAAGATATTTGTCTGTCATCATTTGGCTGTTTAACGCCGACGCGCCGTTCTGCAGCGCTGCAGACGTTGCCAGGCCGTGGTATGCAGGAGGTGTTCGGTCAATCGGTTATAGAATGTTTCGCGTAAGATTTCTAGGAGAACAAAAGGCTGCCGGTGATCTGTAGTGAAATGAAGAAATATTCAGTATATGCTTGGACCGTCGCCGATACTCTCGCGATCACTATCACCGCCAGAGCCGCCACTATCAGTACTACTGTCATCAGTACTACTTCCACTGCCATTGTCAGCAAGCCTAGCAAACCCAACTTGTAGACGGCCGAAATCAAATACAATACAAACTGTCTGTAGGAACATATTCACGATCAACCACGTCCCGGGAGGCCACGGCTGAGACGCTACGCAGCGGTATCCAGCTCGAAACAAGGCAGAGAATAAAGAACGATGTACCCATGATTACGTCAGATCCTATGATCCAACTGACTCCTTGAGCGATGAGATTCTGGAAGACAGGTATTGGATCAAAAGCCGACACGGAAGGGTCCAATCTCATTCCCAACATTCCGAAGGGTAACGGTCAGCCAGTCTTGAGCAGCTTCGCAGCCTTTTCGACACAGGTGCGAACCTCGTCATCGGTTTTAGCTGGCAGGTGTCCTTGCTGCTTGGCACTCCTGTGATCGGTGATGGCCACATGTGTCAGTTTTTATTCGGTCGTGCACGCTGGCTCGCACTGACACCGTCTAGTCCCATGCTGCCGTATGCCCGACGCGAGTACCGTCATTGGGGACACGGAATTCCGCATTCCTGCGAAGCACCTTGACGTCGGGAAGGTGGCGAGTAACCCGTCGATTGTTGGAATGGTATCGTCGGTAGGGACGTTAACCATGGTGAGCATTTCGGATTTACATGTGCATCGTTCCCCGTACGGCTAGCTAACTGCCCGCCCGCTATGGTATGAGCAGGTCTTTGGACCCTTGGGGGTATTTTCGTACAGAGTGTCTATGGTGTGTTTGATACGGGATTGCATTCGAGGGACCCCGCGGGTGAAGTACCGTATGGCAAGTTGCTAGGCCGAAATCTCGACTCCGTGCTACGTGCGCCTCAGGGAAGTAGTGAAGTGGATCGTACACTGCGAATGCAGTTTAACCGACATAATCCTTTGACGATGCATGTAAGGATGTGGGGTATCGAATTGAACACCCGAACTCAGGCTGTCGACTTCAAGTCTTAGTGGGATGACAACATATATGAGACATGGAAAGGGATATTTACATGTCGCGACCGACAAGACGGAGGTATACCTGACCACAACATAACGAACAGTGCTCACGCCTTCTTGCTCCTCCTGAACGCCCTCCACGAGAGACACCAAATCGCGCTCAACAAGCCCACAGGTGGAAGTAACCAGCTCACCATCCATGTCCATCCTGCCGTCCTCTCCAGTTTCCCGATACATGACATTACCTCCCCGTCGAGATCAGCAAGCGAACCCGAGTTGTCGATGACATAGTCAGCGTAAGAGACCTTGGAGGTAATCGCGAGTTGTGCGTTGAGTCGAGAGGTCGCATCAGCGCGCGTAGACTTGTCCCGGGCCATGAGGCGTCGCAGTTGGATTTCCGGCGAGCTACCGAAAGACGTTACCCCACAAAAATAGCGAGCAGCGATGTGAGGAACGCACCAGTACGCCACGACGACCCTGCCCATCCACTTCCAGAGACCCCCTTCGATCAACAGTGGCACGTCTACGACCACGATCTTTTCGCCTCTCAGCCACGCCTTGAGCACGCCCCAAAGGATGGCCCGCGTCACGGCAGGATGCACGATGCCATTCAGAACCTTGCGCTTCTTCTCGTCGTTGAAGACGATGCTGCCGAGCTTCTTCCGGTCGATGGGGCGGGTGTACCAGTCTTGGTCGTGTGCGTCCGGGGTCGAGTCGGAGACCCCGTTCAAAGGTAAAAGAATGTCCTTTCCGAAGGCTTTGACGATGTGCTTGTGCCCGCGCGTGCCAGGTTCGACGACCCGTCTCGCGATGAGGTCGGCGTCGATGATGGGAATGTCGTGTGAAGCGAGCAGGGCCGCGACGGTCGATTTTCCAGTAGCAATACCGCCTGTGAGACCGACGACTGCAGGAGCATCAGATTACTAGGACGTGGCAGGCGAGAGAAAGAAACGTTACCCAGCATCCCGCTCAAACTCAGTGTAACGGATTGTGGGGACTCACAGCCTTGCAAGATCCGCCACACTCAGCCATCACTGCTACTTACAGGTGGCATTGGAAATTCCCCAGTGCTCCTCAATTTACAATGTACATCTGACGTGGGTTCCTGAAATACATGTATGGTTCTTCTAACCTCCACTGCATTTCGTTACCATTGCTCCTTGAAACTGAGTGGGATCGTGTCTTTGCTTGTTCGTTGATCTGGACTCATATGGAGACCCCTTGCTAGGCTATCCTTACGATGCCAGACATCGTGGTAGGCTGATAGCAACAGTGTCGAGTTCCCAGGTTGAGCACCCCGGGACGTCGCGGTCGGCGTTTGCCCGGAGGCTGACAGTCTACCCAAGCCATTGCCTATCACATTCTCCCCGGACAATACGACTTTTCGCAGTCCTTTTCGCGTCACGCCGATGGGGATGTGGCCAAGGTGTCTTGACGACCACGCTTCCAAACCCGAATGATCACAGCACAGGTGGAATGTCGCACTTCTTACTCGATGACACTTTAGCGAACATCGGCAAACGCATGCGATGACAAGACATGCTTTTGAAATCACGTCCAAGTATCTGGTACCTACTTAAACTCAATCCCAGCCAATCTATTCCCGGAAAGTTGCACACGACCATGGTGACCGGCAGTGTTCAACCAGAGAACGTAAAGCTGAATTTGAAAGGTTCAAGCCCGTCATCTCCGACAGGGAGGCCAACGAGCTCGATCTACCAAATTGTTTAGCACTAGCGCACGACTGTCACCAAAGAAACTCAACGGCCGTTCCGCTCAGCTTCCACGCTCTATGCGTAATCATATCCTGAATGCTGCGAACCGCACGTCAGCAGGCACTTTCACCCGACCCAGAGTTTGGAGTACTCGCTAGTAATATCCGTCCGGAAAGCGGACGATGTACCACACGTGCGATTCCGAGGACACGGGACTTCCCTCGAACGCAACGATCTGCGCCGTATCCTCCGAAGCGCTCAACGCGTAGTCTTTTTGGCCATCGTTGACGAACAGCCGATAGCAATCAGGACCATCGTCGAAGTTTTGGATCGTCCACTGCGGGATGTGCATCAAATGCACGCTTGAAATTCGGGACAATCAGAGATCGGTGAAATCGGTGTACCTTGGCGACCGCCGTCTTTGGGACCGCTGTGACGGCGGGTGGGGTAGAATTATTCAAGCCAACTTTGTATGAACCGGTGGACGGTGTAATTGTGCCGAATCCATCAGTGATCAGCTGGGGCGTTGTCGAGCACATGTGAGAAATGGGAAGTTCGACGCCTTTGGCATGATCTCGGTAAAACACTGGGTCAATTTCGTGACGACTCACGATGTTATCAGGTAATGTGGCGACATCCAGGCATCATGCAGATATCATCGTGTGGTCTCTAGATGGAAACCTTAGCTTGAATACTGATAACGCCGATCGGCTTTCAACAATCATTGAGTAGCACTGCATTCATTCCGGTATTTTCCCTGCTCAATGGTCGACCGAGGCTGCAGCGATCAGGGCATATAGCCCATGCAGTTTTCTACTCCTCTTGATGGCATGCATATCGAGAGAAGGTAAAGAAAAAGAAATGGTAGTGGCACATGTCGAAGTGTCTGGCTTAAAATTCCACCCCAAACATATTGACAAGATGAAACAGATCACTCGTTGATAATAAGGGTAACCTTGCATTCAGCCCCGATTGTAAAAATATATGCAATCTGAACATAACCATGAAGTGAGGCAGATACCGCCTAGAAAGGTGGACCAGGTATGGCAGGTACCCTTTTGACAACAAACCCGATCCGACGTATCCAGTGGGAGGCAGTACGAACAACCCGGTCGTATGGTTCCTCGTCGATATCCGTGACACGTGAACGTAACGTACGCGAACCGAGCCTGCGTCGAATATCGTCAAACCGTGCAACCACCTCATCCATTTTGGGGCGTTTGGCAGGGTCTTCCTGAACCATATCGACAATGAGAGGCTTCATGAACTCAAAGCCTCGCCTTTCCTGGAGAGTTCAGTGTCAAACAGGATCAAAAAGCGAAGTGGATGACTTACCACCAGAAAGTCCACCCTGATAGCGTTGCCGATATAGAAGACATCAGTGGCAAAAGGATCACAAGGCTGACCGGAGTTCTGAAACTCGGGGACATCCTTGTCACCACCCCATATTGGTACTTCCCTAGGATCGATAACGGAAGGATCATATTTGCGAGAAATACCAAAATCGATAAAGTAGTATTTTGGGGGTTTTTGGGTACGTGTAAAGTGTTTGGCGCGACCACTACAGTCCTTGTTCAGGTCAGTCTCTATCGGATGAAAGGACTCAGGATAGAGATGGTCAGGATCGAGCATGAGGTTCAAGTTCATGCAATCCCTGTCAGGGCATTAACTAAGACAAGGCCGTCGATTGTCGCACTTACCGGTGTGCTACACGATGCTTGTGCATGAACTGGAGTCCCTGCACGAGATTGAACGTGTGCCGCTCGCGATAAAGGGTTGACATTACCTCAAACAACTGACTGAAACACTCTACTGCTTCCCCTATAGTGTCGAACCGAGGGTTGGCGTAGGGTCTCAGCAGAGGCATCACCATGATGACGAAATCAATATCTCCATCCACGGAAAGAACATCATAGACAGGGATGCAATGGTTTTCCGGTCTTGTGACAAGGTCCTCAGAAGAGAAGTACAATGCAATATCAACCTCGTAAGGGTGCTCTGCTCTGGAAATCTGCTTTAGAATGACCACTTTACCGTCCGAAATCCGTGTCGCATCCATAATTTGACTAAACTGGGGACCAAGTTAGATTGTGCGGGAGTATAGACGAATGTACGTACTCGTAGCCTTTTTCCGTCTTCGCACTCTTTCCAGTTTCTGTTTGATTCAATCCACGAGGGGACCCATTCCGGCGAGTATCGAGGACGTAGAAGATATCCACCGGTCCTCAGTTGATGGTATCGTTCACGCCACCAGACTTCTCGAGAATCGAGTTCTTCTGGACGGAGACGGACTGTTGTTCCCCAAGTCTTGAGTTCCCTTTGTGTTCGGTCAACGCCAGGCATAACGGTTCGCTGCTGAGAGGTGCTGGAAGGCTTGCCCAAAGTTGACTTGGTTAGAATGTCATGAACTTAGTGGGCAACACGTTGCAAAATATGCACAAATATGCGCCCACTGTACTTTATATGTTAATTAGTCAGCATTGTATCGCGGAGTGTTTACGGAGATGCGCTATGGGATGTAGCGGTAAAAATTGCCAATTAACAACTAACAATTGTCCCGATAATGCTACATAGTGATTCTGTGTAGGATACAGAAGATGTCCCCATCCTCGACAAGCAAGTGTTGCTAGGCCATTTGTATCGCACGTTGTGTGGTCCCAAAAAGGATACTTCAACGGAATCAATCTATCAATCTTATAATGTCCGAACAAATTCCCATCTGCGTTGTTTCTCCTCCCTGCTTCCTCACTCCTCGGACCAGCACACGCCATGAGCGAGTCCACCGAAGGGACTACTGTCATCCTCCCTTTCAGTCTTGGCTTTGCCTCGAAATTTCCAAAAACAATTTTCCCTATCGAGTACTATGAGACCGAAGATGCTATTCATAGAGGCAGCGTTTTGCTCACTGCTACGCTAGATGAAGTGGATAAAATGGCCGAGATGGGCATCGATTTGGCAAATGACAATTCCTTTCGAGAGAATGTACGAACTGAATACTGGAGGTCAGGGAATGTCAAATTTTGACTCAGCGATGCACTCATTTCTGGCAGGCTGGTCGAGGAGGAGGAAGAGTTGTTAAATCGTCCAACGCCCTCAGGATTGTTAGCAAAATATAAGAACCACCGAGCAAAAAAAATGTTCCACGCTGCGGCCAAAGCTTTATTCGTTCAGACGAAGGTTGAGCAGTCAACTTCTTCGTCATATGTTGAAATTGATCATAAAATACAGCGTACGTCGGAGAAGATGCAGAGGAAACAAAAAGAGGAAGTAATCGGAGAAAGATTTACTCGTGAAGTTCCTAGTTCCAGGCTGCACAGTATAGATGGCGAGTCTACAAATAATTCGGCATATATACTGATTTAATGCCCAGCATGTACCTAGAGCCCCTTCCTCCAAATAAACTCATTGACGGGATTGCGATTAAGTTCAAAGGCCCTTTCGATGATGCCAAACGGAAAAGAGTAGATGCCGCATGGGATGCCATATCTTCAAATGCCAGTCGAGTGGATCCTTTTGAAGACAACCCAAACATCCCGCAATTGAACAACGGTGAGGAAATCATTCAAGAATTAGTGGGGTACTCATTGTCGATCCCCGATAGATGACTGTGCCATGAGCCTTTTAACAGTGGATACGGCGAGCTTGCTCGTCCGGGAAGCGCCTAGCCGTGATTCACAAGAAACAGTATCATTGTATCCTACTTCTCCTTCAGTGGTTAACATAACTTATGTCGAAAACGCTATAATGGCAACGGAGTCTAATATCACTGCACCGACCTTCAACAGCGGCACAGGAAATGCTCGAGGTTGAAATTGATCGCCAAATCATGTTTAGCGCTGATTCCGTTTGTGTCACCTAGGAAATATGCGGTGTAAATCATGATGCTTCCTTTAGCACTGTAATATGAGGCGTTTTGTACTGATCTCTACGTATTGTTGACAGATAGCTTCTTTTCCTCGAGTAATGTTACTAATATATGAACATCGATTCACGGATCACGAGATGTAGCTTGCGGCATCCAAGTCATATGTAACAATGATTCAGGTTTTCAACTGACGAAGATTGTCACCAGCAACTTATAGTTCGTGTGATGATTGTGATGTTGCATTACTATACGACCGGTACCCTTCCTTCAAAACCGACGCAAGATACCTATATGAATCAAGCAACTTTGCTAGCCTCATCTCCACCGTGCCCGGTCTTGTGCCACCGTCGCTCCTCGTCGCGTCGGACGCGTCGCCTCTCATAAATTGAACCTGAGAAAGCCGAAGTTCCCACAGTGGTACATGGTCCTGATTCCTCAGGGTTACTTGGAATCGGTGATTAACATGTCAAATGCTTAATTCGTGCGTTCAAAAATCAAACCAAGACCAGCAAGCTCGCTCGCGGTTTGGTGTTTGACCCATTCATCGATTTTAAACCTGATTTGACTCACCCGGCGACATCCGTTCTAGACCTTTCAACTTTTTTCAGGTTGGGTTTGTGGCCGCGGAACCTCGAGGACTCCAAGACTTGGGGTGACGTCGAGTGACAACAACGAGGGTACGTTGCCTCGTGGATAATGCAAGTCCTATTTAACTTACAAACTTCTTCGTCCGCACACAAGCATCTTCGTTGGATCCAGTCTGCGGCTTCGCGTGGCCTAAAGAAACCGGATAAAAGTTCAGTAGTTCGGCTCTGGGATGAGGTCCTCATCACAGGCATTTCTCAAACCATTATAGCGCACACTGCGGCGGTGTTGCAGGTCTGTGAGCGATGTAGCTCATGGCTCACTGGCAATTCTCACACCCATAGGTATGAATTAAAGGAGGACGTGTTCCATGAGGCGGGCATCCAGTATCCACAAGGTGCAGCATTACTATCCACATGCATGTAAGAAAGATCAGATCTTCTCAAGGTATGTTGGCGATTATGAATTGCCCTGGTATAATGCACACCCGGACCATGCACACTATCCATGCGACAAGCATCCGTACCGTGCACCCATGCCGCAGGGTGTATCACTCGCCGTGCACACTGTCTCTATTTGAGTAGGCATGCCTGGTCCGTCCGTCTACTTCAACTCCGTTTGCCCTTTCGTCCACAAACTCGACTCGCATGTCGTCAACCAATTTTCAGACTTCAACCTCTAGATGTTCCCGGTGCAATCCCAAAGGGGAAAGGAATGCAAGGAACCTTGTCGTGTGCATTGATGGCACTTCTAGACGATTCGGTCAGAATGTAATGTGCTTTTTTTCCCCTCTATTTTGGCTTACCATCCAATAGAATACTAACGTGATGAAATTGTTCGAAAATATCGATCTGGAAACAACCCATCCAAGGCAATATACGTACTATTCCAGTGGTATTGGCAAGCGTCCCAAAACGCCATCCATCATAAGCCGTGTAGAGAGAGCTGTTGCTGATAAACTTGATATGGCGATTGCATGGTCCGTGCTTTATGAGTAATCTGTTTGACGGGCTAACATGGCGAATGGTAGGGGAATAGAAGACATTGTCAAGGATGCATACGGATGGTTGGCACGAATGTATCAGGAAGGGGATCAGATATATCTCTTTGGCAGGGTTTTTTTCGTTCGGATTGTCTACTTGATAGCTGAATTACAGAAAGGGTTTTCTCGCGGCGCCTATCAAATCCAAGTTCTCGCTGCAATGGTACACGAGGTATGAACCAGTAAATTTAGTTTGGTCCACTCAGCCGAATATCTACTTTAGGTTGGGTTGATTAGGACATTGACGAGGACGCAGATTGAAACGTAAGTGAGTTCAGTATAGTCTACATGAACCTGATAAATATGTGAGGCTGAACAGTGCGTACAATCACTACGATTCTATTCGTTCAAGTAAGCCGGAGACAAGGCAAATCGCAAGGGAATTCAAGAACACTTTCTCATGGAAGGATTTGAGAGTGCACTTTGTTGGCGTCTGGCAAGTTTAACATTTTCACGTCTCAGCTGTACGATATCAAGACTGATTGCACTCAGGGACTGTGTGGCCTCTGTGGGGCTTGTGAGAGAGGATGCTTTTATGGCAACTGCTTCGTCTGTGGTGCTTGCTTGTCATGTCCGCCACGCACTTGCCCTAGATGAGCGTCGTGTCAAGTTCATGCCAGAATATTTCCACAGAATAAACTCACCAATGGATGACGACAAGTGTGTTGTAACTTCCGCAAGCGGGCCCATTGTAAACAAAAAAGGGTCAATCAAGGAGGTCTGGTTTGCAGGTAGTCATTCAGACGTGTACGTATGCCTCTGAGGCCCCTTTTTTATAACTAAGATTATTAATACAGAGGCGGTACCAACACACCTGGAAAGTACTACCATTCCGGAAACGTATCGTTGTTGTGGATGCGGCGGGAAGCCGCGGAAAATGGTGTTGTATTGCAGCCCGTCGACATGGTCTGGATGCCCGATGATCTCGATTTCGGTACCAGGGATTCGATGAGTCTCTCCTGGAATGTCATCGAATATCTGCCCATCAAACATCAAGTATCTTTTAGTGGTGATGGTGAGGATTCCCGACGGTGAGATCATTGGTGTGTTAGTCTGAGCTTGTAATGCTCATCACACGTCTTGTAGTATGCATCGGCGGCAACCGCGTCGTGTCATACCCGGCCAAAAGGTACATGCTTCCATTCTGTATGCCAACGCGTATAGGCCACAAGCAACCCTTGGCGAGTTTGATATACCTATGATACACCCTTCGCCCGACACGGAACTGGACAATCTTTTTTGGGAGACAGGAGTGGGATTATTCGACGATCTCGCGGTACGCCAGTTAGTAAACTCCCTGTTGGGTGAGCAGGGAGTTGCTCCGATATACCTCGATAGATTGTTGTTTGTGCTACGATTCAGTGCGTCGACTTTCCTGCTTCAACCCACCGGACAATTACACCACTCCGCTTCTAGAGGAAGGGAAGCAATGCATCAGGGACGTGCCTGATTGGAAAACCCGGTTGATGAGCCTTATCCACAATCGAAGCTGTGCACCGCTCGTCAGGCTTGTCACTATCGTCGCCTATTTCGAAGTTTGTGAGTGTGACGCATCATTGTCTTGAATGTGTCTGTGAGGTTGTGCTTTATTCTAGCTTACGATCCTGAGGGGGGTCCAGAAAGGCATTCAATGCCTCCCATGGAACTTGCGCAAGATGTATTCGATGATGCTAAAGGAATTTTCATGGCTACTTTGATGGCACATCGGGATCAAGACGGCCCCAGAGTGGTCGCCCTTTTGAAAGCCCTTACAAAACACCAGATATTGCAGGAGTGGATTCTCACGCAGGAAGTACTTGACATGCTCATGCAATTCTTTAATACCATCATTGACAAGCACGGTGGATCATTCGCACTGGCTGCCGATGGCATGAATAGCCTGTTACAGTGTGGTGCGTCGAGTGTCATCATAAATTATGGGACTAATTCATGACTTTTTAGAGGACGTCTGGGAATTTGTGATCGAGAAACTTGGGGCTAATCGTCCGGGTTCCAATGTCACCACTCTCCAACGTATCCTGGAAGTCGAAGGTTAGAGTCACAACCCTTGTGTGTCACTGTGATACCCAAATAAATATTTGCATCTTTAGACACGCGCTATTTAACCGCTGCGCTACGCTTGATGATGACCCTGGCACAAATTCCTGCAGGTAAGGATGCTCTAATCAAAGCAACCATAATGAAATTGTGACCTGTGGTAAAGCGAGACTTGTGTGTCGCCAGGTGAAACCTCGGATCGGGAGGCTAGCGAAAAAGCAAGGACAACTTGGTTCTCTTGCAGTCCAGATACTATTTGCCCTCTATGATCCCCACGATCGAGGCGGTAAGTGTGCATACTTGTGTGCCTGACTCCTCCGACGTTCTGCGATTCAGAATTTAATATTCGCAATCCAATTGTTCGAAAAAATATTGCCAGTGCCTTGGTGTGCTTGAAACCTAACGGGCATGACTCGGCGTATTCCGGTCAGGAGGTATTGCGCCACGTGTTCGGTCTCGGTAAGTGACACCTCCCCTGTGCTCAGATCAGGGAATCATCGCACCAGATGCACAGGAACTCTCTTCAGCACATAGGAGGCTTCTGTCATCATTTGTGAGGGCCATTCAAGATATCAATGTACGGGAACGCACTGCTGCGACAATGACTCTTTTGAAGCTATGCGAGAGCGAGTACAGCATTTATATACGAACCAACGGTTAGGCTCACCGTTTTTCAGCCACGATTATTCGTGCATATTTCGTTCAGACTAGCGTGTTGGACGCCTTCATAAGGCAACTCCGATTCAAGGACAAGGCGTTGCTCGCAGCCTATGCGTTGTGTATCTGTTTGAATTATAGTGCGTGGAAGGGTGTGCACAGGACGTGTTTATATCTCATAGCATGATAGGTGACATGAAGTGTTCAGCGATGAACAATGGAGATCTTGCGAGAAACATCTTCAATATGCTGCAAAATGACTATTTTGACGATGCTCTCGGCCCCCTCGAAGGTTTTCAGATCTTTAGGGACATTATGCAACACGGTAATGGATTGGCCACCTTATTTGATCCGGCACACGCACTAATTCATATTCACTTGAGCCAGCGGATCTACGGGAAAAAATAAGGCAGTACGACATTACCAAGATTTTGAACATGAAGTTGGATGGAATTCGGGTGAATTCAAGGAAGATCCGCACGAGTCTGGTTTGTTTGGATATTTTTTATTCTTTTGGTATGTTTAAGACGACATTGTTGGCCGATCGGTATTTACCTGGATCTGTAGATCCAAATGGCCCTTGGGCTCGTGAACTGGTCGAGAAGAGTTTGGAATATCTACGGTGCCCTGAATGGCGTGACCAGAAAGCAGGAGTGACTATACTCTCTGCTTTGGCTCGGACCGGTGGGCTATGAAGTTGTCCTTAGGAGTTTTGCTGACATATATGCATGAAGGTTACGGCGTGGAAGCCATCAGTCCTAGGATAGGCGGGATCATCAAGATGCTCCTTCCGGAATATTCCTTACCGATCCTGCGCACTGCAAGTAGGGGAAGCGAAGCAATTCCAATACGGGTGCAACAACTTACGACAGCCGTCGAATCTACACGTGCTGGGCCACCGTCTTGGATGATGGGACCTGCATGCGCGTTGCGTATCCTAGCGCACAACAGCAAGTATCTTCACCTGTATTTTATAGATACTGGAACTAACATAATGGATTGACTTAGAGGTGCTTCGGAACATTGCACGTAATACGATGCAATATGCTAGTTTGAAACATTTACATCTCACTGGGACGCTTGTGGCTGAGGTAGACACTCCGCCATGGCTAGTCAAGACCCCAAACCGGAGCGAGTTGACTTGCAGTTTCCTATTGGGAGAGATACTGAGACATCCTTAGCTGACGTCATTTATACGCTTGACAAGTTGATTAAAGCCGTCGACGAAGAACTGTCAGAAGATGATGTCATGTTAATTGGGAATAACATGCTGCCCCACATCAAGCACTGGAACCGCCTTATCGCTGTGCTCCGCGACAGGGCTATGGGAGTGGTCACCATTCTTCCAGCACTCCTCGGCGTGTCAGCGCTCGCCGTGCTGGGCACAATCGTCGGTGCACCGATTTATGCATCTCTCCGAGTGTACGGGTGCGTGTCGAAAGGACGAAATTTTGCGAAGGATACTGACTTAGGTCTACATTCAGGTTCGCAAAATCATTAATGTTACGTCATCACGAAAGCCTGCTCTTGGAAAGCCTGCGTGGAGGGCCTGACGCTGGAGGTGGGGAGGATTCCGATGGACATCTGAATGAGATCGGCGCTAAGGATGGCCAGGGTGACAAAAGCGTTCCAGATAACCATGAGGGAAAGGCCCTTCTGGACGTAATTGTTCCAACCCAAGTCGGTGAGTGAGCGGTGATCTACAGAGCGACTCGGACTAGTAAAGCACCCCGTTGGCACGTACTTTATATTCAAGAGTTGCGCAAACTGTCATGCTGTATATATATCTACTCTATCAGCTGGCGTGTGTCATCGGATTCAGTGTTTGCGCGACTATCTTGCCCTATACAACATTATTGTCCACACTTTTCTGAGCGCTCGTACTCTTGTTCCTAAGATTCGCATACAGCAATAATGGTCCGCGCACGTAGCTCAAACAGACAATACACGGAAAATCCATGATAGAATATATGCACTTCGCGGCGTCCAAATGAACCCTGGCCATACTAACTTCATTGTTGGACACCCGGAATCATGTGACTGAGAGCCCTTGCTTCCTGCTCCACTTGAAGCACCCTATGGCATAACTAGCTCACTGGTTCTCATCCTCAGCCTCCTCATCCAAGGAACCTTCAATGTTATGTGCTCCTTGCAGACTATCCAAGAACTGACTATCTCGTTGGCTTAACATGAATGAGCGAATGAACCTAGAAGTTTGAAAATGTCAGCTTGCTTTGCAAAAACACTGGCTTCGGACACGCACTCCGTCAGCCGGAAAGAAGTATAAACAGGCACGCCAATGACCACCGCCGAAGTCGCGAGCGCAGAAATCCCGAGAAACGCTGGTATGGAGGCGACCATCCTCAAGATCCTGGATGCAAGGCGGTCCCAGTGCTTGATGTCAGGTACCACGATATCCCCAATAGACAAGACATCCTCTCCTGTCATTTCGTCGACCATTTTGATCGTCTTGTCAAGCGTATAGATGATGTCGGCTGAAGAGATAGAGGAGAAATCTTAGTTTCCCTCTCCTTGTGGGGCGCAGGTCGACTCACATCGGTTTGGGGTTCTGGTTTGCCATGGCGGAGTGTCTCTATCGTCCAGGAGCGCTCCGGTTAGATGCAAATGCTTAAGACTGGCATACTCCATCGTCTTCCGTGTGATATCCCGCAGCGCCTCTAAGACAATACGTTTGCATTACACACAGTCCCAACGAATCCTTTCTCAAGATGGTGATGACACTTACTATTTTGCGCCAAAATACGCAGCGCGCATGCAGGTCCCATCATCCATGACGGCGGTCCAACACGTGTAGATTCGGCGGCTGTCGTAAGTTGTTGCACCCGTATTGTGATTCCTTCGCTTCCCCTACGTGCAGTGCGCAAGATCGGTAAGGAATATTCCGGAAGCAGCATCTCGATGATCTCGCCTATCCTAGGACTGATGGCTTCCACGCCGTAATCTTTACGCATATACGTGAGCAGGAATTCCCAAGGACAATTTTATCCCACCTGTCCGAGCCAAAGCTGAAAGTATAGTCACCCCTGCTTTCTGGTCACGCCATTCAGGGCACTGTAGATATTGCAAACTCTTCTTGACCAGTTCACGAGCCCAGGGGCCATCCCGGTCTACAGGTCCGGGTTAATTCCGATGAGCCAACAACGCCGTATCAAACACACCAAAAGAATAAAAAATATCCAAACAAACCAGACTGGTGCGAGACTTCTTTGGGTTTCCCACCCGTAGTTTCGCAATCAGAACAGCAGTGATGCCGAAATTCTTGATTTTTGCCCGCAGGTCCGCTGGTAGAAGTGGATTAATGTGCATACCGAATCAACAGAATGAGCAATCGGTTACCGTGTCCCATCATGTCCCCAAAAATCTGGAATCCTTCCACTGGGCCAATGGCATCGTCAAAATAGTCATTTTGTAGCATATTAACAATATTTCCAACAAAATCTGGGTTGTTCATCACTGAATGCTTCATGTCACCTGGTACCATTGAGATTGATGCACATATCCTAGCACACACCCACTTGCAGTATTCCAAACATGTAACCAACGCATAGGCCGCGAGCAACGCCTTTTTCTTGATTCGGAGTTGCCTCACAAAGATTTCCAACAAGTTCTTTTCGAGTAAATGTGTGCGGATGACATTGGCTTAAAGAACGATGAGTTCGGATCACCTGCAAATAAAACTGAACTCACTCTCGCATAACCTCAAAAGAGTCATTATTGCGGCCATACGCACCCGTGCATTGGCATTCTCAATGACCTTTCTCAGTTCTCCGAGCAGCCTTATGTGCATGTCGGACAGTTGATTGGCGCCTGATCAAAGGATCTCGTAGTGTAAGCGCCTGCGGATGCCAGCATGAATGTTACTTACCAAGGCCAAATAAGTGACCCAATATCTCACGGCCTGAATCATTTGAGTCACGTCTGTCGAGATTCAAGCGCGACAAGGCACTGGCAATATTTTTTCGTACATGTGGATCACGGATGTCCAGGTGTTCTGAGGCATGGAACATCGAGGATGAGAATATTAGTGGTCCAAGTGCCTCTACTTACCTTGGTCATTGGGGTCATAGAGGGCAAGTAGTATTTCAATAGCAAGAGGTCCCAGTTGGTTATGTTTTTTTGCCAGTATCCTGATCCTAGGTCGTACTGTATGACATACAGATCTCGCTGTACCGGGGCGTGTCAGAGTTCCATAATCCAGCTTTGGTCGGAGAGTCCTTACCTGCGGGAATTTGTATCAGGGTCATCATCAAGCGCAGCGCAGCGATCAACAGGTTTGTATCTAAACAGGCAAGTATTGGTCTGTGTGTCACACGTATAGGACGAGGCTTTGACCTTTGGCCTCGAGCATCCGTTGAAGCGTAGAAACCCTGGAACCCGGATGATCGGCCCTGAGCTTCTCAATGGCGAATGCCTGGGTGTCCTCTGACCAATCATCAGCAAGCTCCTTGGCATATGAAGATCAACATACCGCTCTCCAACAGGCAGTTCAAGCCGTCCACTGCCGGTGCAAAAGATTCCCCCTCCTGGCTAATGCCTGTATTGAAGAGCTCCATGAGAGTTTCGAGTACATCCGGAGTGAGAATATGCCGTCGCAATAGCCGGTGCTTCGTGATGGGTCTCAAAAGAGCAATCACTCTATGACCCTCTCGGTGCTGGTGTGGATCCAAAATCGCGATGAGATGCTTCTTCGCATCGTCGAAAACATTGGTCGGAAGGTCGTGATCGCAAGCTGGAACAAAACATGTCCTGAATCACAGACACATGCAGGGTGATCAGGCATCACACTCACAAACTTCGTGATAAACAATGATAGCGACAAGCCTGACAAGCGGTGCACAACATCGGTTGTGGATAAGGCCCATCAACCGATTTTGCCAATCCGGCGTGTCCCTAATGCAGTTTTTCCCTTCTAGAAACGGACTGACGTAAATATCGAGCAAGCTGAAGAAGTCAACACACTGAATCGTAGCACGAACAACAGCCTGTCGAGGTATATTGGCGCAACCCCTTGCTCACTTAACAGCGAGGTTACTAGCTGTCTTACTGCGAGATCATCGAATAGTCCCATTCCCGTCTCAAAAACATGATCGTCCAGCTCCGTGTCAGGCGTAGCATGTGGCATCGATATATCGAACCCATTTCCTAGGGTCGCTTGCGGCTTGTATGTGTTGGCGAACAGGATGGAAGCATGTATCTTTTGACCGGGAATGATACGACGCGATTTTCGCCGATGTAAACTGTGGGGCACGAGGTGAGCAAACATGGGTTCCGACTAGGGCACCGGTGATCTCACCGCTGTGCATTTTCGCCCGCACCACTAAAGGATACTTGATGTGTGATGGGTAAATATTCAACGATATTCCATGTGTCACTCATCGAATCACTGGTGCCGAAATCGAGATCATCAGGCATCCAGACCATGTCAATAGGCTGCAACACAAGGCCATTTTCCACCGCTTCCCGTCGCATCCACAATAACGACACGTTTCCGGAATGGTAGTACTTTCCAAGTGTATTAGTTCCACCTCTGTATTAATCACGTCAATCACAACTAAATGACTTCGGAAATGTGCTTACACGTCTGAGTGACTACCAGCGAACCAAACTTCCTTGATCGACCCTTTGTCGCTCGCGGTAGATGCATGTTGTTCGCCTCTGGAACTTATGACATGTTTGTCAGGGTGCGGTATGACATATTTGGACCTCCCGTCGTAGGTCGGTGAGTTCACTTCTTGGAAATACTCCGGCAAGAACTTGACACGAAGCTCGTCAAGGGCAAGTGCATGTCTAAAATGGCAAGCATGTGCTGCTGACGAGGAAGCCGAAACAACGAGGTTTTTTCTCACAAGCCCCACAGAAGAAACAGTGTCCCTGAACATGATCAGTCTTGCGCTCAAAGACGTGAGAGTGTTAAACTCGCCAGACACCAACAAAGTGCACTCTCAGACCCTTCCATGAGAATATGTTCTTGAATTCCCTCGCAACTTGCCTGGTTTCTGGCTTCTTCCAGCGAATTGATTCGTAGTGATCGTAAGCCCTGCCAAGCACCTTTCAGCGGGCGTTGCAAACTACAGCATTTACTCACGCTTCAATTTGCATGTCCGTTGGCGTCCTAATCAACCCGACCTGGAGTGCATATTCAGCTCTGCGAATCAAAACAACGGATCATTTCGCACCTCGTATATCATTGCAGCGAGAATTCGGACTTGATATGCACCGCGAGAAAACCCTATATATACATATATATATATATGAAGGAAGCACGCAGACCCCAGCGAGAGATCCAACCCACCGAAGAGATATATCTGATCCCCTTCTTGATACATTCGTGCAAGCCACCCATACGCATCTTTGACTGTTTTAGGCATACTCCTGCCGTGCACCTGAGTCGGTCGAAACATATTCCTGAAAGAAGTACCACCAACCATGCAAATGCCATGTCAAGTGCCCTCCACATACGATTGCGATCGACCGGGCCCGTGCCAATACCACTGGAATAGTAGGTGTGTTGTTTTGGATGAGCCATGTTGAGGTCAACGTTTTCGAATATCTTCACTACATTTGTATTCTTGTCAAAAGGTAAGCCAACAGGGAGAAAAAAGCTAATGGACACTCACATTCTGACCAAACTCGTTAGAAGTGCCGTCCACGCACACAACAAGGTTCCTTGCGTTCCTGTCCTGTCGGTGGTTGCACCGGTAACATCTAGACATGGCCGACATGCACGCTGCAGATTACTGTAAAAGAGCTGAGGGGGTAGTACCTGAGTTCGACTTGCGCCTGCACCTTGTATATCCCTAGGTGGACACTAGGGGTATTTTTCGTATAGAAAAACAGCCAGCAAAAGCATGGTTAGGGTGTGCATTACTCCATTTCATTATTTAAGACAACGCACCTCGAGGCATCTTTTACATAACTACCTTGGGAATAGTACACCTCACGATCCGTGCATGGCCCCCACTCGGAACAAACTAATGAATGAAAATTCGGTACCCTACCCTTCTTCCGTCGTCTCCGACTGATTTTCATCTCCGAGTCGCCATTGACAACCTAAACGATCGCCTGCTCGCATCCACGCTCCAGACCAGCCGTGGTGCATGTATCATTGTTGGTTTATCTAGACTGAGGCTGCGCTCGCTATAGAACCACCTTCGATGCTCATGTCATGAATGACCACGAGTTGCTCGCTCGTTCCGTTTCGACGATTCAACGCTTAAATTCAAGTTGAGTTGGCTGTCGCAAAGAGCCGGTCGTCAGTTATTAGCGAACAAGTTATAGTCGTAGTGCCACTTGTGCAACGTGACCCTGGAAAGCGAAAATTTGGATGATCCATGTTCACAGTCCGAGTCGGAGTCCAAGTGACCAAGTCAGTCTTCCTCTGAGGTTGTGTTTCTTCTTTTCCACGTCAGACAATATTTGCGAATTCAATTGGTGTTCAACTTCTCCAAAACCTTGAGTTGTTCCCACTTCCTAGACTTCCGCAACGGATGCTGTGGCAGTTCTAACGAACTTGAAGTTCGTATTGTTCGGTTTGTTGAAGTTACATAATTGCATTCAGTTGTCTAGGTTACAGCTATGACTAAATGATTCAAGTCTCATCGAGCCATCCCATGGCCTTCTCTACAGCTGCAACTTGATATTCGATCTGTACCATTATCCTCGAGTAGGATTATCTCATACTCTGGTATGTGGCGAGCAGATTATCTGCCCTGCGTGCCTCCTACTGTTCGTTGACATCTACTCCATGGCAGTGTCCATGCAGGATCAAGCTGCAAGCTGGGCAAACCCGACCTGCAAACGACCAAGATCAAACGTTGTATATATCATTTGCAGGAAAAAAGTACTAATGATCCACGTGCCAGAGAGCCATGCTGGCACGGATGCGCCCTTCCCTAAAAGACCAGCGGTACAATAAGGTGATTGAGGCGTAAGCGGACCCGTTTAAAGTCATCCAGAGGTAGTTGGGGCGTTATGCCTCCAAAACTAAAGTTGATGGCGGGAAATGCATCGCATCAGGCTACAGCATATCAATCAGACAGACAAATGTGTGTAACAGTAACAATCCCCAAACCCACGTCGATAGAAGTCCCGGGAAGCGCCCACTGAGGTTTGCTGGCCAGTGATACCGTACATCTCAGCAGCCTGTACCTCTGTGGCATAAAGAAGTTGTCTCAAAACCAATAGGGATATCATTCAAGATCGCCGTCCGTGAAGCCGGACATTGCCCTTGTTTTCCTGCCAGAAAGCCTGAACGACATGTGTAAGTGGATCTCTACGTGTATGCAACACTGTTACTTGCTCGTTGCGTAATAGGTACCGTACGAAGGTAAAACCGTCAGTGTACAGCTCCACGATTGTGCCACCGAGATAAACCTCAGCGTTATTTGTTAAAAGTTTCAGAGAATATACAGAGTCGACCATCTGTCCTTGTGCGACGAGACTCTGAAAGACGGGTCTAGCATCACAATACGAAAACGCTAGGAACCCCAACCCCATAAAGCCATCTGCAATGAATTGAGGGTGTTACAGCCGTCTTGGGAAGGTCCTCGAAGCAGCAAAGGTCTTTTCGGTCACGATATTGTTCAAAATTCACACAAAGCTTACCACGAAATCGGTGGGTGATAGTGTATCGTTTATTAATCAACGGAGCACGACCAGGTTCCGCGTTTCAACTGAAAATGTCGTTCTAAATTGTAGACAGACCCGGAATCACCAAGCCTGGACCGATTGCGACTGTTACAAGGCTCACCGCAGGGCACGACCAAGTCGCTGTTAGCAAATATCAGCGACAATGAAACCTGCATTTGATATGAACCACGCACGCAACCATGGTGTCAAAAACAACTGTGATAGGTATCAGGGGAAACCACAGGAGATACTACAAAGAAATATTGGGCAGGGGTACCCAGTGTAACAGTGTCGTACCAATAGAAATCGCAACAGGTCAAAGGCACGTCGTTGTCTATCCTTTTTACATGGTCATGTGTTCAATTCCGTTGTTTCTCTCGAAAATTTCCACGCCATGAAGAATCTTGCTAGACAAATATTGGAGTTGAATGCGAAGTTGTAATGAAATGCACAAAGTACGCTCTCAGTGACTCAACATGAGGGTCAATGGCTTCGAAAATATTGATCATTCCGCTGCCATCCACCAAATGAGAGTGTTCCGTGATCGGGATGGTGATACCATTTTCCTGCCGATGATAAGGGCCAGACAATACCAATGCGATGGAAAAGCAAAGTGCATGTTAGCCCGAGTGAAGGAGGGACAAAAGAAGTTAAAGAATGAAAAGACCAGAAAGGCTGTCTGTCTTTGGATTCACAGCGACAGTTATCTGCCGCCCGAGTGACCCGACGTTTCACACTCTGGTTCTGTTGAGGGTATGGCATAGGCTCACCGAGCTCAAACGAGACCCGAACGTGGGGCACTCGAACTGTGATCTTGCTACGAGTTACGGGTTTCAAGATATCGATGTTACGCCAGCCCTCTCGCCAACTGCCAAGGGACAAACGTTCGACGATCTACGATCTGCATCGCCGGGCACTCCCGGGTATTTATGAGTCCTTGAGAAGGCGGGTCTTTACTACTTCCTCTTCGCAGTGTTCTGTATAGCGGAGCCCCGTTGATCTGGTGCCGTGCGTGCACTACATGAGTTGTCGTAAAGACGTGCATCGGTAAACTCTGTCATCTGGTTTTGAGCGTTTCCGAGTGCACAATCCCCCTGCCAGCGAGATATCTCATGTCTGAGGTCGTTGAATAAGTATGCCAGCTCGATGGGTTAGCTTGGTTAAGCGATCGGTTAATTCGATTAGGTCGTCGGCTATCTCCAGTTAACCTCTCACGCTCAGTTGGCCGTTCTCAAGTTCACCTCGCACTTTGAGGCCCATTATTGTCATCTCGCTTTTGTACTCTCACGCGCATCTGCAACTTGAGCATACTCAGAACGCGTGTCGGCCCAATGTACCGTGTCGTCGCCGCCACGGGCAAACGCTGCGTTACCTCGGCCCCAATTTGCACGAAAGTGGGTATACGTGTTGCTAGCTTGACTTCGCCTTACGCTCCCCACAGCGTTCATGACTACTCACACCGCGCCGTCGTCCTCACACGCGGTCCGGAAACTGATATTTTACATTATCACCGCGACCGGCATGCTTCACACGGCTCTCGAAGCTAAGTTGGACGAACAGGCGTGGGAGTATAGCATCAAGCTGCTCGAGCTAGAGCTCAGGTCCCGGGACAAGCTCGCACTACAGAAAGAAGATCACGTGAAACATTTGGCGGAGGAACAAATGAAGCTCGCGCAAGCGTGCCGCGAATGACTGGATACCCGAATTTGAGGCGAAAATTAGTTGGATGGGCGACCGATTTCCTAGGTTCTCGAGTGCGGCTGGATCCACGAAGTCGAAGAAATACGCGGAAAGACCTAGAATTTGAAAACCTGTCCTACCTCGACGAAAATATGGCACCGGACCCACCCTGCGCGCCCTCCGCAGAGAGTGCTAGTATTATTGTGACATTAGACATCTTCATGACACTGTCAAGTGCTGCTTTTTCAGTCACCTGCGCGTGGTTATACTGAAAAGGATCCACCAGGAGACATCCAACGAGCATGCACTTAGAATAACAAGAGGTCAGGATTCCAAAGCATGCTCGACAAGCAGCAACGGAAATTAAATGTCCTTGCGGTGTGTACGTTTGTTTTTACGCCCTCTCGTGCGACAGTCCCTATCGCACAACCTCCACCTTGCTTAACCTTTCATTGACTACGAGGTCTGTCCTACCTAGAACACGTGTATGCGTACCGTATGCGTGCTGAAATATGAGCTTGATGCGTTCAATGAAAATCGTCTACACAACTTTCCAACAAAAGGCAACGCTCCTGAAAAAAACACGTCGACAATGGGCGGGTCACGAACACTGCACGCTAGGAACCACCCTATCATAATGCCGAGCTGGAATTTCTCCGGGAAATCGAAGAATGCGAGAAAGCACGCAAAGACTTTATCCCCACCGTAGGGTGCCCACCATCTGTCCCATGCGACAATCACTAATTTCTGAAGCCTTTCCCGATCTCCCTCCAGAGGGTTATTTTTCGAGGTGAGCCATCTATCGTTTGAATAAACTGATCTTGAATAACCGGCTGTTAGATGCTTTAAACGACGTGTATGTCACAGACTACAAATAGCATGTGAGATGTCAGAATGAACTGCACCTGGTAAACATTGGTACTTTCGCGACGTGGAAAGTTTACCAGCTCGACGCCGTCGCACAGCCACAGGGTTTCTAAAACAAGAATGGGGTGCCTTGATCTCCGCTGAGAGGACACCCGTCCACGCAACGCACGCTCTCACGACCACGTTTCCTTTGTCCCGATATACCCGGTGCAAATCAAGATCGACAAGTACCCGAGGATCAGCTACCCGTCATTCAATTCAAACGGGGATCAGCTGGCGGTGATCATGACCGGATGAGTTGAATATGGAATTTACTGAGCACGATGATGATTTCGCAGGTATAAAAATGCTTGAGCTCATTCGCAAAGAAACAGGCTCACAAATTTCCGAGTTCCTATTATCAGCACTACACGATCAGCCATGCGCTTCTTCGCTATCGCCTCGTTGGTCTTCGCTGCTGCTGCGAGTGTCCTCGCCAGCCCTGTCGTCAAACGGGAGAACACTCGGACTCTCCAGGTCACGCTGAGTGATCTCCAAACCGCAATCAGTACACCCGTACAAGGCTTATACAGTCTGTGAATGCATTTTCAATGTGTCTGATTACTGATGGTGATGATGTAGAGCTTGTCGCTGCCGACAACGTGACTGAGGAAAGCGTGATAACCCTCATTGATGAGATCAGTGCTGCTTTCACCACCGCTATCGAGGCCGTGGAACAGATTACGGCGGGTGATACATCCTTGGATGACATTCTTGGTCTAGTCACCACCATTCTCAAAGTGGGTCTTGCAATTTGTTTCTAGGTGTTTCGTAAAGTGATGATTGCGTTATAACAGGATGTCCTCAGCGTTGTTTCGACTGTTCTCACAGTGGGTATTCCTGCTGTTGTACCGATATTGACTACAGTCGTGTAAGCGTCGCCCGAATATGAAGTCGGGGAGCCACTGACAGGGGCTGCTTTTGATTTATTAGTGGGCTAACTGGTAATTTTGTTACAACCCTCGCTCCTCTCGTCGTTGGACTGGCTGGTGCATTGGTCCCCGTCCTTTTGCCCCTCCTCGCCCCTCTTGCGATTCTCGACGTAGCCGCTGCTTTCAGTCCCGTCATCGGTGTTTAACTCTGGATCCCGGTTGTTAGGGCCACTCCACTTTTTTTCGCCTTCGGATTTCGTGTGGTAATTCGGCGTGGTCGTGATTATTTCTTCGTACCACCTCTAGTCAGCCACTGCTTTCGTGAATCTTTTACAGGTGATTCGTTCCTGCAAATGTCAATTCGTAGCACATGGATGTATTATATCGTTTCACCTTCCTCGTTGACGCCCATTCCAAATTCCCAAGTATTAGAACTTCGATCGTCCAGCGTTATGTCTGCGTGTCGTTCGCAACAGCCTTCCCATGATCATCTGTGCGAACGAGGATCCGCACGAGGATCCACACAAGAATCTATGAGGTGAATGCAAAATATGTTGGAACCGCTACATATATTATTGGACGTTATCCAAGTATGGTCGATCAGCAACGTCTCATTTGGCTACCGCTCACCTGACCCGTGTGTTTCCCTCGTGTCCATCTCGAGATAGTGAAAGTGCCGCACTCGGATCGATCCGCTCGCCAAGGAGGCATGCAAGACCGATATAAGATTCAACCGGTGTACATCTGTTCGGAGCGGAGGGCACTAGAATTCAAGCCTGACGTGTTGTGAGAACACGAACTTGGAAGTGCACACTGTTTTTGTTTATTCGCCTCCAAGGAAAACTTCCGATGAATGGAAATATTAGTACGGTACGTAGATAAGCATCGCGTGTCAGGGGGCGAGTGAAGCCCGAGATCGCATCATCCGATTCGGATATGGGGACCAGGGGAAGGAGGGATTAGGACGGGAGGGTTGCCACGTGTGGGGCTGGCTGGACGTTGCTCCACGGGGGCGACCCATCGGGGTCTGGGTGGCTTGTGAAGCCGGTTCAAGAGGCTCAGTATTCAAGTTTGAGGCGATCTTCCAGGAGGAAGACCTGCCAGTGGAGGCCATTGCGTCGCACCGATCTGATGTGCATGGAAGAGACTGCCTTATATCACGGCTTCTAGAAGTAATGATCAAACAACGAGTGTTGCTCGAAAATCAAGCGGTGGAATACTAAGTGTAGCGTAGGGTTGTGCCTGTAGCGTGGCCCGCTCTCAGAGGGTGATCAAATCGTCATTGAGTTGAGACGTCCGCAACGCTCGGGCCTGAAACCACTATAATTTTCATGTCGGTAGGGACGGTAGGCCGCTAGCCAACGACGCCATGGCTCTTGCGTGTGAAGTGCGTTCGAACTCGAACTCATTGACTCCAAATGAGTATCAGGGAAAGTCCGCAAAAGGATCTGTGTTGTTCTATACAAAACCAGCTTGACTACCTGAACCAGTATGTGCCAGGTTATTCAGGTGAGACGGAAATTCTTCGACACTGCTAACTGACTCTCCTACTCATACCAACCATGTAGACGCCACTAAGTAGTAAAGATAAGAGGCACGATTCATATCAATATGACGTGTTCGGCATCGACCACTCCAACTGACACTCAGGCTCCATCTGGAACTTCCACGCAGCACCACGCCTTTGCGCCTTGCGCCCACTCCTCCCAGATTGTAAGCCGAATAATGAGCATCACCTTATCGATCCGAATAGTCGCTTTAATGGAATATTCAGCTGGATATAAAAATGATGCAGTTCCCAGTTGCTCTACCCTAGGACGATCCTGCTGCGAGCGTCTATCGTCTCCCATAGGTAACCTCGTTGTACAACCCCAGATTCAGCACGATGTCGCAATCGGAGGTAAGCATCTCTTCCGAGCCACCCCCGTTCAGGTGAATTCTAGTTGACGCGTCTCGTTTAGTCGCCCGAGGATCTTCAAAACATTGCACTGCGAAATGCCATCGCAAAGATCAGATTCATTTGCGATGAAAGTGAAGGCAGATCCCAGTTCTTTCCCTATGGTATTCAACATTTCTCCAGGTCGTGTGCCGAACGCTAACGTGCTGTATTTACCGTTTTCCTACAGGTGGAAGCGGTTACAAAGCCAGCGTTACCCACTACTTTGACAGTAGCACAGAGATATCAGCTTGCGCTGTCCAACCCGGATCAGTAAGCGATTTACAATCGATTGTAAGTACGGATCGTTTTGCGAAGGGCAGCTCATCTGACAAGTGACATGCTAGGTCAGGGTCATCGCAGAGACCCGTGTTCCCTTTGGGGCAAGTCTCGTTCCCTTTTCCTCTTCAAGGTCACAACTCACATCACTGTTCTCATTCAATCGTAGGTCAAATGCGGTGGTCATTCCACGAACCCTGGGTTTAGTTCTACAAAGGGCATTCAAATTTACCTCATTCGGTTCAACAAGATCACTGTCCGTCCAGATGAAAAACTTGTCAACGTCGGTGCCGGCTGTCTCTTCGAAGAGTTATACCGCGCGTTGGCTCCTCACAAACTCAACATCGTCGGTGGCTCCGGTCTCGCAGGAGTTGGCGTGACAGGCTGGATGCTCGGCGGTGGTTATTCGAACAAGACCAGTCAGTACGGTTTGGGCGTCGACAACATCGAGAGCGCCGAGATCGTTCTCCCGGATGGGAGTTTGAAGAAGGTGAGCGCGACAGAGAATGAAGACTTATTTTTCGCCATCAAGGTATGAAACCATCGTTTTTGTTGGATGGCCTTTGTTGAGTCTGTATCAGGGTGGAGGCAATAACTTTGGTATCATTACCGAGTACACGCTGAAAGCGCATGATCAGGGAAAATACTACGTATGTCGATCTCCCGTGCTCCTACATGGATGTTTTCCGATGTGTGCACATAGGATTTTCAACTCACTTATGAAGAAAAACATTACGAAGCAGTCAAACTTGCACTCGCTCACTTTGTCGAACAGACCGACAACAGAGCCAACCTGGAAGCTGCATTCAGATACCACAACAATCCCGAGGGGATCCAGGTCCGTTCTGGTTATCCGGGTCGTCTGGTTCTTTTGACCACGCGTTCTGCAGAAACAATTGACCGTACACTGCGTCTATGACGGTACCTTCCCTACCGAGGATCCTTTCAAGGAGCTGAGAGCGATCGAACATACGATCGACAGCTACGGTGATGATTTGCCCCTCCCTGGAACGTACCCTTCCGATACCCAGGCTAATGCGCCTACGGCGGCGTTGACGACCTCCTTCTACGTGGCCGATGCGCGCCGCTCGTGGGACAACGACACGTACGATCTGAGTGAACTCCCGGAATATCTGGCGCACCCAGAGCTCCAAGGCGATGCTGCTCAGCACAACTTGAACGCGTTGAATAGGTACGCCGCATACGCTCACTGGTGCGCCTCGTGATTCAGTTCAATTCCACGTTCACAGCGGACAGCTCTACTCGATCAACCGATCCGTCGGCGACGGGTTGTCCATCCAGCCGATATCTGCATGGGACAAACCTCCCACACGGCCCATGGCCGGTATAAGCCAATTTCCACGGTACGTCCCTCCTCCTTTCCTTGGCGAGCTTGCGAACTCGACGGCCTGCAGCGGTCGCTGGGGTAACGTCATGGTCGACACGTTCACGCTCGACGTCATTTCCGAAATCGAAGCCCAATCGGATGTAAGTACATGCGTCCCCTCCCCCCGAACCAACGGTCCCGCTCACGGTCCCGGGCCACAGGAAGCAGCCGAGCACATCCGCACCCACGGCGGTCGCCGAGCCGTGATCAGCTTCTGGCCGTTTACCACAGCCATGTTCAACCACGCTACCCCGTCCGCGTGGCCGCACCACCGCGGCGCGCGCAACTGCCCCATCATCGTGTACTACACCTGGGAGAACAAGGCGAACGACGCGTTTTGGGTGGAGAGCATGCAGGCGACGCTCGAGCGGCTCCGCGAGGCGGTGCACAAGTTACGGCCCAACGCGGCGAACTTGCCTTATTTCATCAGCACGTCGTTGGCCGAGGCGACGACCGTGAAGGCGTTGTACCGGGAGCATTTGCCGAGGTTGAGCGTATTGAAGAAGGAGTACGATCCCAACCGCGTGATGGATCTTTGCGGTGGGTTTAAGATCCCTCTGCCGGCGCCCGGTGAGGGTGTCAGCGAGGCGCAGAGAACGACTTGAGTGTAGCGAAGAAATGATCGAGGGAGATTGTCTGAAATGTATACTAGCCTCGTGCTTTGTCCGTGAATTCGAGCGCTGCGTGACATCAACGATCTACACGGCACGACCAGCTCAATAATCAATACGCCGACTGACATTACAACACGACCTAGAAACCTATAGGAATTCGTATATAAAGCACGAATAGCGATCCGTAGATTGCAACTAAAAAGATAGAGTGACTTGCGAGTATCCTACGTGAAGAACAAGAGTTGAAAGGTGATGCACGGACTCGTCAGTAGGTTGCACGGGAAATGCGTGAAAAGAAGAAAAACGATCAAGAACCGATAAACATATGCTCAAATAGGTCGATGTAGGAAAAAGGACGCTAACGATCGTGTTGTCGGAATATCAATGGAGGAGGGCGAGAGAAAAGGGCATAATACGTTAATGAAATATCGTGAAAAACGAAACGCGACTTAATACTGCCCAGCAGGCGGCACGGACGGCGGCGGCGGCGACCTGACCCCATGCACCGGCGTCGGCGACACAATCCGCATGACCTTCCCACGGCCATCGTACCCCAACCCGCCATCGTTGTCAAACGGCGAAAATGGGCGCATGTCGAGTCGGGAATTCGACCCAGGCATCCTCCGCGACGACGACGAGTGTGCTAATATGCCCGTGCTTGACGCGCTCGGACCCGCGTCGTCCAAATGATCGTAATACCGGCGCCCAAATACATCCACTTCTTGGGTCTCTTGGATGTACTCGGCGGGCGGTCGGGGCAAGAGTGGCGGCGGCGACGGGGTCTCGGCCCGAGGCGTCGCCGTGGCATAGGGGTGGCGCGGGGCTGGTGTCGGCTCAGACGCAAGCTGGGACGTAGAGAACGTGTCGTGCGCATGGCCATTCGCCTGCCCACGCTCCTCCGCCGCATACTTTGCGCGCAACTGTGCCTTTTCCTCGGCCGCCGTTAGCGGTTTGAAGCCGTTCAGCATCGGCGGGACGGGCGGAGCGCGCGCGCCATTGATACGTGGTGGCGTTGGCGTTTGGGAGAGAATCGGGCTGTCGAGGTCTACTTGTCGCTGCTGCAGTCGTGATTGTTGTTGCTGTTGATTGATGTGTGGTGGCGTTGGCGTTTGGGAGAGAATCGGGCTGTCGAGGTCTACTTGCTGCTGCTGTAGTCGTGATTGTTGTTGTTGCTGCTGCTGCAACAGCAGCGCCACCCTCTCCTGCTCGTCGAGCCGCCTTCTCAAAATCTCCTTTTCCGACAGACCCGCGTTCTCGTCCGGGATCGGCGGCCCCGCATACGCAGGCGCCTCGGCCGTATAGGTTGGGGAATCCTGTATCGGGACCGGTGTCTGTGTCTGCGCCTGGGAAGCTAGCGCAGCCGCATCCTGCGCCTCGAACTGTCTCCTCAACCGCTCTTTTTCGTTCAGATATGACGGCCGCCCACCACTCCCTCCTACATCAAACGGCGGCGGCGTATCCGACCCACCTGCCTGACTCGGTCCGTCCCCCTGCGGATACAGCACGTCGTACGACACCGGCGCGCTCGACGAACCCTCCCTCGACGAAAAATGGGTGTATTGGTTCCGGTCGACAGCGAGCTTGGCTTCGTGGTAACGTTTCAGCGCCGCCTTTTCTTCTTCGGCAGTGGGGTAGTACGGCACGCGGGGTACCGAGGAGGGCGGCGAGGGTGGGGTACCACGGCTGTTTGGCACGCCAGAGTTGGGACCATTGTTGCTCTTGGAGGAAATGGACGAGACAGCATGTTGGTACAAAGCTTCGCCTGTGGAGACGGCTGGACCAATGGCAGCACCAGAGGGAATCGGCTTGTCGCGGGGCGGAGGCGAATTGGCCTCGGAGCTGGTGCGGCTGTGCAAAGAAGGGGAGGAAACGCCATATGCTTGGGTACGCTTGGCAGTTTTCTGCGCCTCTTCATACAAGCGCTCCTTCTCGTTGTGCGCTGACGGCCATCTGGTCGGCGGTTTCTTGGATGGGGTGGGGGCAGAAGTGCTACCCGTCGGGGCCTAATCCACTATCAGCGAACGTGGGGACCAAACGAGCAAAAAGAAAAACACACATCACTCGCTGCAGGGTCGTTCGCCATCGCAGCAGCCCCTTGTACTACCTTCACTCGCTCGACAGCTTTCTCGTACAACATCTGCTTCTCGTTGGCAGCAGTCGGCCACGGCTTTTGCCCAGCGCGCGTCGGCGTCGTCGGGCGTCCCGCTCGAATGGTTTGAGGTGTAATCCCATCCTCGGCGTCCTTTTCGCTAATGTTTGTGATCGTCAACCGGTTCTGCGGATGCGCGTTCGCGCTCCCTCGTCTTCGACCACCTACCGTGCGCGGCTCCGCGACGCTCTGGGAACCGTCTGCACCTCCCAATACAGCATCTTCTTGAATACCGCCCAGTCCACCTCGAGAACCGGGTCGGGTCGAAGAACCAAATCCTGGATGATCGACCGTTCCTGCCGCACGGGCACCAGATCCGGTTACAAGACCAAGTTCGCTCCCGTCTAAGTTGGCGGACCCATTAAGGCCTGTTGGTACGGTGTTGTATCGCTTAGGTTGCGCAAGAGGAGAGTGCGAATTGACGCCAAACTCGTTCACGTCAGAGAGGCGGTTGATCGGGTTTTGGAGGTAGGAATCGGCCGTCACAGGTCGAATGCTAGGTGTCGTAATGGGTACGGTTGCGGCTGGGCTCGATGGCGAGGTGACACATAAACTGGGTGCATAACCGATGCGCCTGCAGGCTCGATTAGCGCAAACCGCCAAGAACGGAAGCGAGAACAATGTACCTAACCGCTTCTTCCGATACGTTCCTATACATCCGGTCAGCTCGATCCTCGGAAAAACGTGGCCGGCCCTGCTTACCGGGGCCAATTTGACACAATAACAGGCAGCTCCATCGTTACGCTCTGCATCGACCCAATCCATGCCCTAACAACAATTACGTACGTGATATCGACATGTCGCGCCGCGTTCAACGTCGTCGTTGTATGGGTGTTGGGGATGAGACACCCTAGCTCGGCCTTGTGGTGGTTGCCATTAAAGACCGTCACGCTCAGCGGGACCTTTTGCTCGCCAATGTTGGCGACCTTGACTTGAGGGCTGCTTCGTTTCGATGATGCTTGGGGGCTTGCGCGGAAGATGGTTGTTTCCTTCAGTGTGAATTCGAACCCACGGAGCGTGACAGGGTGAACAGCGTCGGATTTGAGAATAGCCATGATAGAGACGCGATCGCCAGGTCCATAACAGGTCCGCCCGCGCTCGACTGTGAGGTGGATGCCGTCTTGGTGCACGGAACGTGATTCGGGTTGGGAGTAGACAGGCCAAGTAGAATGTAGTTCATGTTTGTCGATGATGATCGTCGTTGCTTGTGATACCACGGCAGTTTTGCGGCGGCGAAAGAAACTCCTGGTATGAATTAGAAACAAAAGGTATATTTTTGGGAAGAGGACTCACTTTTGGCCAAGCGTACATACCGTCGCCACAAGCTCGTATCGAATGCCAGCTACAGAAATAACCTCAGTGCCATGTCAGAAAGACCACAGGTAATGTGACGTACCGCCCCTCTCCAACGCAATGCTAGGCGGTATGGACTCAGGAATGCGAATCAAAAACGGGAGATCTTGCTATCAACTCGTCTTCATTAATCACATAGCCAAGGGGCAGGACATGATGACGCACAGATTGGAGCACCGAGTAGTCTTCGCTCGATTGCCACAATGAGATGGGGCTGGGGCCGACATGGTCAAAGTAGGAATTGGCTTGACCGCCGCCCGGGAGGGTCTCGATCTTTTTGAGCTCGACGCGGACCCACTTGGCTTTGGCGCCTGCAGGCCCCACACGGACCTCGACAGCCTGGCATGGCGGTACAAGGGTTCCGGCGGGTGGTTTGGTCGTCATTGATAGTCGGGGTGAGAGAAATTTGAAAATTGGCGAGAAAATGATGACGTCGGGCACATTTTGGAAATGAGGCAGAAGGAAGGGCAAGTGGGTCAGGAGCGGATGCAGAGTACTCGAGAAAAGAACGACATACGCCTTTCACGGCTGCCTGTGGTCGGTCTCTTGCGCCAGGTGGAATTCCGGGATAGCCTACACATCGTTGCCAATGCGGAACACACGTGCCAAGATGATAATTTAAAAAAAAAGAGAGAAAACGTCGTTTCGCCATTGCGAACCGCCATCGAGAACGTTAGGCTGCGAAGAGAAGTGGACCGGAATGCACGCACCAACGACAAAGTCAACGTTCGGAGGTGGTTGGAGGGCACTTTATTGTAAAGCCGTGTGAGTCGAGCATGACCATGATTTCAAAGAGAGTTTCCGTACATCCTCACGTTGGACATTTTTCTTCAGAGATTCGGCTCTCCTGGGACGGGTGGAATGAAGGTGGTAGAAAAAAAAAGAGACGAGGATGGGCAGGGAACAGAAAACAGGCAGGACGAGGGCCGGACGGATGGGCGGTCCAGTACTGGCGGTGGAATACGTATTACAATGATCGATGGCGAGCAAGTCCGCGTGTACTCGGTGCTGGCTTCAAGCGCCCATTGAGCTGGTCGAGGTCAACATCCAAGTCACGGTCGTAGATCTATCACAGAAATGTCAAAATAGCATAGCCTTGCGCTACACAGCCCGCCAAGCTCACAGGTGCTCACGACATTCAAGGCAAATAAGATAGCGTCGTATCGTATCGTAAAACTATACCATTAAAACCTATCAAAACTTGAATTCTTTCCCTTTCTTCATTTCGCGTTCCTTGTCCATCTTTTGCTTCTTTTTCGCCATCTCCTTGGCCACCATGTCCGAAAAGTCTTCCTTTGATCCGACGACACCAGCAGACCCACGCGAGTGCTGTTCGTACTTGCGGCGAAGTTCTTCTTCCGACAGCCCCTCCAACTCGGAAGCATCCAACGAGACCTCCACGCCGTTTACTTTCCGCTAACATGCATTTTTAGTCGACACGATCGTAGATACGCGTATTTACGTACCTTGGTACCCCTTTCGTCTCCCAAGATGGGTATCGGCGCTCCAGTCGCTCCAGCAACGGCCGCAATGTCGTACCCACGTTCGCTTCCCATGAGACCCCGCACTGCCGTCTGTTTCTCCGGCACAACCTGGTACAACGACCGTGGTCCCGCATCCTCTTCTCTCTCCCTCGTCGATGCCGTCTTCCGCAGCTCCAGGAAATCGGGCGTCTCCAGACCGCCAGCAACAGTAGATACCACAGACGTAAGGCCTGATGGCGTTTCCAGACCCGACGGTGTCTGCAAGCCATCCGCAGGCGCAGCAGCCTCAGGTGCTTCCTCCGCTTCCGACTCAGATTCTTCTTCCTCCTCCACCTCCTCTTCTGTAAGCCGGTCAGTGACACACGATCGGGCATGAGGTCTCGCGGAAAACGGGGCTTACCCTCTTCGGGCTCAAGTTCGCCCCAAAAGTTCTTGTCGATAGGCTCGCCAATCTGCGGGAAATGAATTACATGAATAAACAGCAACACCTGACTATTAATCCATCATACGCACATTGACATCACTGACTTTGGGTAGTACACCAAAGACATCACCATACAGAGGTCGATTGTACTCATCCAAGGGCGGCTTTCCCCACCCACCCGGATGGAAACCCCACTGTGCACCTTCTGGTATGGGCGCATTTAATCCAGGTATACGTAGCGTCGGGTAACTCGGTGGGGGGCCAAATCGTTGCATGCTAATAAGCCACGGTGGAGGTGCTAGGGGTGGGATAGACAAGGCTTCCACGAGTTCGGGTGACAAGTCGCCTGGCCGCTTCTCCTTTAATGATGTTTCGAATTCTTTTCCCTCATAATACCTATGCAACATGTCCAGATCGATAGTGGGAACTTTGAATCCACTCACATTTCTCCGAATCCCGTCACCACAGGTTTTGTTGCAAACTTGAAGAATGCATCATGCAGTTTCTGGTAGTCGATGTCCATCTTTCCCATCTTGGGTTGAACTCGTTCCCTCGTCTTTGCTTTAAGCGACATGTTTGCTTCCTTCTCTTTGATTGCATCCCTCATCGTGGCGATACCAGTATCCGCAATATATGCGGGCAATTGGAATGGTGGTTTCTCGATACCTCTCTTCCCTTGGAGGTAATCCCTCTTGGCGCTCCAGTGGGCGGGAATAGGGACCGTGTTCCTATAACACTTGAGATGTAAGAGCAATCTTGGGTCTGCGGCGGAAGGGTCCGTCCATTCGACCGCTTCAGGCTTCGGAACGAGCTGTTTCAGTTCGGCGATGGTAAGACGGGAAAGTTTGCGCTTCTTCTTCTTCGACAACGGTTGTTTGGGAGCGTCCGAATCGTCGGAACCAGCCTCGGAAGCCATATCGTCGTCCGAGTAAATGACTTCGCCCTTGGTAGGCTCCGTGCTCTTGGCCTAGACACGACGCGGGGCGGTCAAGGTGGCGATGTTGCGGGAAACAGCATGGAGACGCACCTCGGCGGGGTCAGCAACAGTCTGGAACTTTGCAAAGATGTCGGAAAAGGCCTCGAGGGCCGGGTCTTTGACATCCAGCTGTTCAACCACGTACTCGACATTGTCATTAAAGTGCACCGTGTGCTCCCTCTTCACGACGACGTCTCCGTTCGAGGCAGCGCCATTGGGTTCCTGCGGACAGCACTGAGACGGCGTCGCCGATGAAATGGAGACAAACTCACGGGCGTCGTCTGATCTGAGACAGCGTCGGCCTTCTTCTGTTTTGCTTTAGCGCGGCGCAGCTGGTTTTTGGATTTAATGGCCTTTGCGGTTGTAGCAGAGGCTGCAGTTATACCGTTCATTGCTGTGGGCATGTTAAAAACTGCCTCGTCACTGTCGAAATATGTCTCGAGAACGTGTGCGGCGACGACGAGCGACTTGCCGACGTCGAGTGTAAACGATGAGCAAGAAAAGGACGAACAAACGCTTAATTACATAATCAATGGAGGGGTTAACAAGTCACGTGACAATGTCATTCCCGTATTCCCACGGGGTAGACCGAAGTGCAAAAAGTTTCCTTGTTTCGCTTCTCTTCCTCCGTTCACCACTACGACCAAATGGCGAAGAAAAAGAACAAGCAGGTGTGTACACTTCACGACATTCCGTGGCTAGTAACTTAACCCTACCTTTCCTAGATCATCCGGCCGTGGTGCTGGTATTGCGAACGCGAATTCGAGGATGAGAAGGGTATGTTTCAGCCGTACACCTCCGGTATTGTGCTGACTCTTGTCCAATAAGTCCTCATGCAGCACCAAAAGGCAAAGCATTTCAAGTGTAACATGTGTCCTCGTCGCCTGAACACCGCAGGAGGTCTTGCGGTTCACATTCAACAAGTGCACAAACTCGAACCCGAAAAGTCCGTCGTCTTTTTCTCCTCGATGTGTTGCCGATCTGACATCCACTTTCAGCCTTCCACGAATTGAGAACGCCCTTCCTGGTCGTGATGGTTACGAAGTCGAAATCTTTGGCATGGAGGGTATCCCCGCGCCCGACATTGCAGACTATAAGCGCCGCAAGGAGATAGAACTTGGCCTCGCTGCTGGCTCAATATCTCAACCTCAGGCCAAGCGACCCAAGGTGGCGAACAAGCTTTTGTCAGAGGATGAACTGCGTGCGCAACTCGAGGCCCACAAGGCACTCATGGGCGCTAGTTCGGGCGATGCTCCTGCGGCTGCGCCAAGTGCCTCCGAAGGAGGAGCTGTGTATGGCGCACCTCCCCAGGCCTATGCGGCACCTCCTATGCCCATTATGCCAACAACCCCGATAGGAGTCTCACCACCCCCTGGCTTGGTTCCAGGTGCGCCTCCCGCTACCTTCGTTCCTCCAGGAAGTGCACCTGCACCAGGCGCATTCCCAGGTGCGCCACCTCCATTCCGTCCTCCCTTCCCCGGTGTACCCGGTGTGCCCGGTCTACCTCCTGGGTAAGTCCACACCTCGCCTGCAAGGTTTGTCCTGATCTTGTGTGATTGATGCTGACAATCACTTTCCGCCTCGTGTATTCGTGTAATGTGATGATATGCTAGACCTCTGCCACCTGGGTTCTCAATGCCCCTTCCAGGCATGATGCCTCCATCTGGTATGGTCCCTCAAGGTACGCCCCCCTTCCAACCAAGCATGACCCGTCCACCACTTGGGCCCCCTCCGACATTTGTCTCTGCTGGTTCCCCTCTTCCCCCATCCGGTATTAATGGAGTAAGAACACCCACCACGCCTATTATGGGGAGCGGTACGCCCACTCCGGCGCCGCACACAAAGTCTGTACCGCCTGCTGGGTCTGTCTCTGGACTCCAACCACCTTCGCTCGTACTTCCAAACGCAGCCTTTGAACAAAAAAACGCCCCATTTAAGAAGAAGACGGAACTCAAATACGAAGACGCCAATTTCTCTCCTGTACGTCCCTATCTTTTGAAAACGGATGAATGTTAATCTCTGAATGCAGGAGGAGAGGCGTGCCCATACTGCCAAGTATTACTTTGCCAGGGAATCGACAAATGCACCCTTATCCCCATCGGGTCTTGCACCGGAGGAAATGAGAGGAAAGAAGCGTGCGAGGGCCGAGGATTTTCTCTAGACCATTCACCCGCGTCGGTCTTGGTTTCTCTGCAGAGCGTTGCAGGTCGCAATGAGTGGTTCGTTTTTTTTTGCAGGTTTCGGGCTCGGGTACGAGAAGCGGTATTAGGAAGGATGGTCTAGGAAGAATGGCGAGTGTGTTCAAGATGATGGAGATGCACCAGTCCGTCCCGTCCATCTCTACTATCCTCTTTTTGCTGCGCTTCTTTCACTCATCTGATTTTTGTTGACTTGTTTTCGATCACAAACTCTCCATGAAGGTTCACACGAGCCTGACGCCGAATGAAAAATTAAATAAAGACATGTAAACTGCATGTGGTATGGACCTCAAATTTCCCCATGTCTGTCTCACACATCTCTCCCCCTTTGTTCTTTTTTTTCTGTGTTTTTTTTACATATTCCCCCCTATGTTGAAGTGGATGCAAACGTCGCCCGCCATGCGTTTTGACACGGTCGGTTCATTTCTTTCTGGTGATGGTCCGTATACTATTTTCCTGTCTTTTTTTATCTTCTTTTCTTTTCGTTCTTTAGTAGATGCACGCTTCTCTTCATTGTGGCTTTTTAATGCATACTCGTGAGTACACCACGATGAGTTGAGACTGCGCATGTGGGCTACATGCGGGGTGAGAAGGTGACATTGAACGTTGACCCCATGCCGTCTCCCCAAATATTGTTCCCTGTGTACGCTAAAAATATTGGCACCCATTTGCCGCTTGTCGGAGTTTGCGACGTCATCTGGTACGTCGGGATTCCGCTGGAACGAGCGGCCGATATCCGTGCGACGACATGTGGTACATGCAGGACATGCGTTGTGACCATTAGGTTGCTGATACTGGTAGTCTGGCCCGTATCGAGCGAGTCTTTTTTCGTGGCTTTGCCTGCACGGACCGTGCTGGACTTGAATTCCGTGTTCCCCGTCCTCGGACGTGTTACCTAGAGCGTCCACCTGATGCCCGAGCCATCACGCACCCCCTCCCTCTCTCTCTTCCACCCGGCTCTCTTCCCCATCCAGGTCCCCGGGGTCAGCACACATGATACATGATCGTGCCCGCCGGGCACAGGATCGTCAGGCGCCGACGCGAGGCCGAACGCGGTATCGATCCCGCTGCCGCCCCGGCCCGCCTCGCAGATCACGCGCACACCGTAGACCCGTCGCAGACTCGACATGAACCGCGAGACGGGCGTGAAGGGCGGTACGTTACGCCCCGCACGACGGCGATCGCACACGCCCGACCAGCCGCCCGGTCGGACGCCTCGTCGGTCGGTATCGACGAGCGCGCGGTGAGCGAACGGAAACGACGTACGACTCGATGAGCATCCTGCGAGGTCGGTCGTCCGAGTCGGCGTGCGGTCAGTAGGAGCGACCGAGAAAGAGGACGTACACGGGAAAACAGACCGGACCTGTTCACGCACGAGGAGGTTGAACGTGACGGTTCGAGAGAAAACGTCCCGGTGGCGTTGTACATCCGAATCGACACCCTGACGGCATCGGGTGATGACGAGCAGACGTATCACGAACCCTGAGCGTCATTAACGTGAAGAGGGTCGGTTCGAGTGCGATGAACGACGGGCCGAATTGGAGTGTGCAGACCGAAGCACCGAGCGTTTAAGCGGTGGGTGCTATGTACGTGATGCGAGCGGTAACGTATAGCTTGTCGACGACACGATAAAGTCACGTTCGACATACCTGCCAGAAGGCGGCATTGGGCTTGCTCATCATGACGCAAAAAATGAGGCAAGGGATCGTTTCAAGGCGAAAAACGCGAGGAGCGTGCAGAGGAGAAGTCTTGATCGATTATACGACGCCCACACACGGAAGATCGTCGATCCTATCTCTGTTACATTCTGCCCTGACCAACGTAACATGAAAATCTCACAATCCGCGCCACAGGCAAAAACTCGCCATACCCAATTGAGCAACAACTCTGCCTTTACCAGCAAACCGGATTGCCGCCGAGAGCACTGAAATATACATACTCGCAGCCATGTTGTAGTTGATTGCCAGTGCATATTGCAGACCGGTGAACGACAGTGCAAGAATACGTACACCTACTAGCACGTCAGTACACTCGCTGACCGTTAGCTTTGAGATAGCCCACAGCGCTAGAAAGAAATGACGCCCCCATTGTGATTAGAATGAACCAAATTCCGAAACACGGAACGGAAATGCTTTGAATACACGGATGGCACGAAATACGAGCAGCCCAATCAATCGTTTTGACGGAACCATGGCAGGCATAAACATACAATCCAAAATACCGAACCTGGAGATTGACGATGAGTGAGATACAAAGGGATGTACAGTTTACACACAGGGACGAAGTGTCAAAATTAGCGTCCAGTGCCCATTCTGTAGCCATGTTAGAATGTAACTGAGTACTAGGAGAGAGAGATCACTTGCCCATATTTATTCTACCTGAAGCAATTGTTATCGGCACCCATCATACATAATATGAATCAAACAACAGACCTCGTCTTAAAATGTGAGGACTGCCAATGTAGAGATTTATTAGTCGCCGATAAACCCGTGCGTACTGCGAACGCCGAAAAATGCATTACATCATCGTCATACCCGACAACGGTGATGATGACGACTACGATGAAGAGCAACATCAGCTCCGGACATGCGAACCGTCGAACATCACCGCGGGACACAAAATCATGCTGTCGAACATTTGTAGCAGCGTCTTGCAAAGTAGAAACCATATTCGGTATCCGATGCGAAAATGGTGTAGAACATGCTAGGTAAAGAGCGACCGGATGGCAAGTATTTCAACTCGGCATCCAGAAATCTGTGCCGCCACAGGTCTGCACAGTAGACAACGTGAACGTACCACAAAAGTGGTGCTACCGCACGCCCACCCTAACAATAGTAGCTTCCGAAAAATCACGGCAGTGAAGGCTGTCCTGCGGCAGTTTCGTGAGTGGAACTTGCGTCCCGCTTATGATCAATGTATTGGAGCACGTCTGTAGGTAGTTGCAAGACTAAGACAAGTGAGTAAAGGAGTGTAAATGGTAATACCAGATAGCTTACCTCCACTCGACGTGGTACGAGACTGGAGGAAGCGTGGTAAACGGATGTCGTATGAAGGTTAGCGAGCGTCCGAATAGCAATGTACTAGTGAAAGTATATGAAACAAAGCTAATAAAATACCTAGCAGGTGGGCTGATCTCCACACAATGTTGTTTAGTATCCATGCAGTTGCTTGCCACTGGAGATTCTGGTCGCATTATTGCACTTCAGAATTTGAGGGTGGATACGCTTTGCAGGCGCAAGCGCGGGGCTTCTCACGTACAGTCTCCATAAGTAATCATGTGACTGTGGGATAGTCTCCACCTTGCCTTGTGCTCCCTGTGCCTGCGCAGTTAAGGGTTGAGCTCAAGCTGTACTAGTGTCCAGGAACCATAAAACAAGAAATTGGACATTCAAAAATCAGCTATAATATATATATTTTGGCTTGGAGCAACGATGTGCAGCTATGCACACCTTCGAAACTAGTGTTTCCGTGAAGCGAGTTGGAGTGAACCAAAGGGTGCTTTTTGATATGATTCGAGTCAGTTTGGCTGAACGATGGCGCATGAAAGTGGTTTCATCGGCCTTGTGAAGTCAGACAAACTTAGTGTCCGGGAGCATAGGCCGGTCTTCGATCCAATCATGATTGATCATTTCGAGCCTACTAAGTCTACCGAAGTCTCCACTCGTTCTCCTCTGGGTTCGAGTACGGATTCACAGCGGTAGAATGTGTGGTGCCCTGACTTACCAAATATGCTTTACTTTGTTCATGTTTCGTGAACTGAACGAGGTCGCTTCGTTCGCAATTCAACGAACTTTTCTCTTTCGGGGATTCTTCTGTATGAATGAGCCGGCACAGCACATTTTGGTTAACGACAGCGAAGTCGAATGTATGTTTGGCTCCCGTTCAAGTGTTATTGCGCAGGTCTCACCATATCCAAAAGCGCATGAAGGCAACGTCGGCGATGGGCGAGAGCACAGCCAACGTTGCACATGTAGTTGATTGATGGGGCATGTTCCCAGCCCGGAGACTTGGAAACTCCGAGCGGCTTGAGTATGGTTCCAAGACAGGTCAAGACTCTGAATGACTCGACGTCAATTCGGCCAGTAATATAGGGCTGCCGGGACCAGCTCGACAGTCTCGGCAGGAGGGGTGGTAGCTCACACAAAATTACTATCAACCACTGTACAGTACCTGTCGCTATCCAATCGGCCTCAGCGGCTTACTCGCTCCCCCATATCCGATTAACATCCCCGGGTCCATAAGCAGTTTAAGGCCATCCACCGTTCCGGCAATATGCGCGGGCCGGACAACGTGCATCGGTCAGGGGGGATGTGTGGGAGCGATTCACAGTAGGAAGAGGGCCACCTCGTTACTACCTAACAACCATTGGTCAGATGTTCTAGCTACGAAGTGGGGTGTACTTGGTTCTGTAGCGTTCAGCCGTGCACAGCATTGATGATGGTATTGGGGGTGGCACGCGAGAGTGGCTATTTATGATCCATGGCAGGTCGTCTATACAGTCTATAAACGAGATTAAAATTTAAAAAAGGAAAACAAAAATATATACACTCCGTTTCATCGGCGGCAGAACCAACCTTCAACTCCAGTCACCGTGTTCCTAGCAGCACACTAGATGTCCGGTTTCCCCTCCCTTGAGACGAAATGGGTCCTCGATACGAGTCGGGACCCCCCTGTGTATACTCGGTCAGCCCCTCTCCGCGTTGCAGCTCCGCCAGAAAGCTAACGATACCTTCTACTTGTTTTTCAGACCCATGATCGGCTCAGAGCTCTCCATGCAGAAGCATTGGAACACCTTTGATGCGCAAGTATACTCTCCCTTTGTCACCATTCCATAGCCATGACACCCCTTGGCGGTCACAGTGACGGTGAGGTCTGCATCGGCGTCGAATTTAAATCTTCCATGGATATCGACAACCTCCGATTGCGTGCGCGCACCGCTCTCGACAAACTCCGGTACGTTGTTCCAACGTGACGCGTCACGCTCACCCCGCACGTCACACATGTCAGCTTCGTGTCCCCGATCATCGCGTGCACAGTCGAAGATGTCACGTCCCCACGCTGGGTATACACTCCGTCCGCCGACCGCGACGCGTGGCTCGATCTTGCGCTCGCTGTCGAGGATCGGGGCGAATCGCTCGATGCATCCGCGTTCCTCCAAGACATCAGTTTCAAGCGGCTGCCATACACTGACGGAAAGGGGACCACGACTTTTTTACGGGCGTACCTGCTGACGACGTCTAAGGCGGCTGACGATGGGCGCAGTGAATATGGGTTGTACTTTCACGGCTCCCACACGTGCATCGATGCGTCGCCGGCATTGCATGCGCTCAACTTGATGTGTGCGTGGATGTCGGGTGGGGGAATGGATGTGCGCATCGAACCGTCCGAGGAGTGGCAGAACTTGCCTGTCGGTCCGGTGACGGCCACGGGTGGCCTGTCGAAAGCGTGGGAGACGTCCGGACAAGGGCTCCTCCAAACATTTGCAGAGCAGAACGCTCGGACTACGGTCGGTTTACCTTTTCTTCGAGCGCCCCTGTGCCAGAATGATAACTTCGTTGGGCACCGTTCCAGCCTTGTCATACCATGACGCCATCGTACCCATTGAACATGTCGGAACCACCGTTCCGTTACACCATGATCAAATCTGAGGCTGAAACAGCCGCGATCGTTGCAGCGTCCAAGAAGCTTGGGGTGTCCGTATCGGCGCTTTTCCATGCCGCACACTGTTTGGCCCAATTCACGATAAACTCTCTTCCCGAGACAGCAGGAACAGAGGTTGACTTTGCGTCCATTGCACCAGTGTCAGTTGTCGCCTATCCGTCGTCTTTAGTTGACCTGACTGATGATCACTTGACACGCTCAGAGTTGCGCTCGAACGTTTTTTCAAGCCCCCTATCGACCCGAGGACACATTTCATCTCTACTTTTACCGTGATGCCATTGCGGTTCTCGATGACCCAGCCATTGTCGGAACCTAATGAAAAAGCACGACTGATTTCCACTGCCAAGATGTTCCACGAACGCTATAACACCTACCTCGCCCACCCATGTCTACCACAAGCGTTGGCAGTGTTGGAAAGCTTATCGCCGGTAAAAGTCAGCGAAGAAGAAAAGCCACCCGTCTTTCCGTGGAACTGTGCATTCACTAATCTGGGCGTGGTGGAAACCAAGCTGCAGGTTCAACACGGGGAGATCACTGTCGAGAATATACGCCTCGGAAACCGGATGCGAAACTTCATGTATGCAGCTCTCGTGTGTGTTGAAAATGAACTGTTGACGTCCCTTTCTTGACAGGACGGCTCATATGTGGACTCTTCGTTCAAAGTTTTGCTTTCAAATTCTAGTAGGTCGTTTGACCATGCAGTTTTTCTACCGCCGTCGTTTTTCAAACAAAGGTCTGACTTGTCGTTTTGCAGGGCAACATGGCCTGGGGAGAAGATTGTATCAAAGCGGTGTTGGAAGAGACGCTGAGGATCGCATCCCTTGTCTTGGACGCATAGTCAAAGGAATAGTGATATCGTATAGTACTCCGTGATCTGATATGTGTATACACCGTTGTCGGAAGGAATCAATTGTAAGAAAACAACGAAAATGTATACTAGGATGAGACACGTTATCCTCAGTTTGTCATCATAGAGCAGTACTCACAAGTGTAAATCGGATGGTCGTTGTGCATAGCTTTGGGGTAGAAACAGCTTTCCGCGTGTCTGGCCCCGTGTCTCGAGTTCTTCTCGCCAGGGTTGAAATGCTATCTGACCTATAGTAGCCGGTCACGAGGGGAAATTTTATAATGTCGTGCATGGGCCTGTTGACTTGGTGGTACCACAGTTGCAAAGGTCACCGCATCGCAGGCACCTACCTCGTTTACAGATCTTTGGCCGCCACGTGAAGATAGACTATGGATTGATCTGGTTACGGGTATCTGAACACGGGTTTTCTTTATGCCCGTGTGACGCTTTTTTTAGATGAGGATATGGACTGCACTGTGTCTCGTGCGAGGTCGTCGCATCAATACCGGTCTTCCACCAAACTGGCGTGTGAGGAAGATGCCAAGGTTCAAATCTTGCCAAGAAGTATCGAGCGAACAAATGTGTTTTCCAGAAGATCGGCCGTTTACACAGTTTCTTGACTCATCATGGCATCACTGCATAGATCTTGCGGAGCACATTGCACATTGCAAATGCCACCCGCGCTGACCGTTGCACGCCGACCAAGATCATCAGATTGCAAACGATGAGCGCCAGAGGCGCAGCTGAAAAACACCCTCGGCGTAGGCTTGGCAAGAATGTTTTGATCCGAGAACACTGGCAATTGAAAAAAAAAAAAAGAAAAGAAAAGAAACTAAAGCTATAAAAATATTCTTGGTAAAGCTGTGCTTCAAGCCTCGGAACATGCGTGACCCATCTGCCGTTATGATGACAGATCCTACAGTATCATCAAACATTGCAAGGGCCAACGACTAAATCCGTATTACATACTAGGTGCACCGTGCCAAAAACATCTGGTTCCTCTTCCTCTTTCCTGGAATACTGCTTCTTGACCTCTGAATCTCAACTGGAGCACCTGCAACGGGTCAAAAAAAAACGCGAACCGAGAAGCATTACAAAAGTGTGAGAAATAAATGTCGGAAAGACGCTTTTGACGCCCAGCCATTAACGTGCCTTCGCGACGAATGCAGCTGCCCGCAGGTCGGCCCCTTTCGTAACGTTTTCCAGCAAGATAACATGGATGACTTCGGTGAGCTGACACATTAACACAGCTGAGAAAACACTGCCCTATCCAGATCATTCGTGTTTCAGTGCACCAGAACCATTACATATCTGCTATGCTCAGTCGCAACTTGGGGGATGCCTATTCCAGCTTCAAAATTTAAGGTGACCATATGCACGTATTACAGTCTATCGTCTACCGCTCTCATGACGTAATATTGCCTCGTAATATTGAATATCGTCATTCAGGATTTGACCCCCGTAGAGTATCGCATGATTTGTGCACAGGTTTATTGACAGATACTGTCATTCCTCAGGGGTAACACTGTTTTCGACCCCCTGAATAACGCCCTAACCTATTTTGTTTATGTGGCTGTTTCTCAGGCTTCGCGGTATGGGGTCCTATGGACGACACCGTTGAACTCTGGAAATTCAACGTTCGACACTCATCCTTTGCCCACACAGCGGGAAAATGCTTGCATTGTCCCTCAAGCAGCCGTTCATCAACGCATCAAAAGATCCTGTTCCGAAGACCTGCTTCATTCACTCTATGATAATAGTTTGTGTTTCATGAACTCTTTTTTAAATTCCCGGGCTTCCCAACTTGGTTCAGATGCTAAGACTCTAGTTTCCCTTCATTTCCACCCCGACTCAGTTTTGCCCGGTAAGATAAGTATCACCGCTAATGCTTCCATC
>JBBPMP010000075.1:0-73745 GCA_038090395.1 Boletales sp. KT-2023a
AAAAGCAGAAGGGGGTAGGGGTGGTGGGGGCTGAGGCGGGGGAGGGGGAGGGGGAGGGGGCTCGTCGGAAGGGGGAGGACCGGGAGGAGGTGGTGGCGGCGGCGGCTCCGATGTCGGTTGTGGGGGCAGAGGTCGCGACTCTACAAGAGATGTCCGTACGTTGAGTGCAAACGCAATCTTCACGGGTTCATGAGGCAACATGCCATCCTCTACTGTCGCTGCGACCAGTTTCTTGGGCGGCGATGGTAGCGAAGGCTCATGGGAGCCGGCCTGTCGGGGCTGCGCGTCAATGAAATATGAATGGGGAATCGAACGAAACGCAAGAAGGGGACTCACATCGGACATGGACCAACCAGACTCGACGTCCTTGCCCTTTTGCGGCGATCTCGAGGGTAGCAACACATCCGGGAGAGTGGGGGACGTAGGGGGATAGCCATTGACGACGGGCTTCGTTCGGGATGAAGAAGGAGCACCATTGAGGAGACTGCGGGGACCTGTTGGGGGTTGCGCACCAATTTTAGTGAAAGAGGGTCCAGGAGAGGTCGATGTAGAAGGAGCCGATGGGGAAGTTTGTGATACGGGAGTCGGTGTGGGTAACGAACTCAAGAGAGCCCTTGGACCGCGCGGGGGAGCTTTTCCAGACATGTTGGGAGGGCGAAAAAAAAGGGTGTGTCGTCGCCGTCGTGGACGACGACGAGCAGGACGTTGTCGTGCTGGGTGAGGAGAGAAACAAACAGGGAGCACGTCGACAAACAAGACCTGTTCGACTAATCCATTCGTGTAGTATGCTAACTTGTAGTCTATATCGTACTAGATATATACCAGTCTGTGTCATTTTAACTCAAACTATACCGCAGAGAAACAGGAAAAGAAAGGAAAGGAAAACCATAAATACGCACTAGGAAATTGTCGTTAAGATCATTCAAAGCTCGTCCATCACCCCCAATCAGTTTCCGGTGAGTTCCACGGGCTGTTCGCGTGGTGCAAGTCCACTTTCATCGTCAGGTTGCACCGTGGTTTGTGCTCCAAGATGGCCCTCCCCGTCCGAATCGTGCGCAGTCGCATAGGACGTGTCTGTGATGTCCGTTCGGTGCGATTCCGAGTGCCGCGAAGAAAGCGAAGTAGAACGTGGCAGAGCAATGTCTCCTGATGTTGTGTCCACAACCGCCTCTGTTGCCCCACCATCACTCTCCAACCCCGCCACAGTCTCAAACTCGGGCGGCGGACCTAACTGCGCCAACCTCTCCCTCGACATCGAAAACGCAGCCACCGCATCCGGCCCATACGGCACGCCAAACTTCTCCAACGCTTCTCGGCTCGTTATCAACTTGATCTGCTCAGCGGTCAACAACCCTCCTTTCGGCGCGTGAAATTCGGCATGTGTGGTGGTATGTGTCAGTGGTGCAGAAATGCTGTCCAGCGAAATTGTCGACGATCCCGCATGCAATCCAGGCGAATGCGACCGGAACGCACGAAACAGGTTCGAGTTGGAGCGCGTGTGCGACCGGGTCAGATTAATGTTCCTCGATGGCGTGCGCGAATGGAGAGTCTCGTGGGACTCGCGAGACGACAGTCGTGACAATGTGGAGCCACTGGGTAGTGCAGGCGATTCAGCACGTGAGGAGGTTGCCGGTGGACTGGCAGGTCCTGATGTGGTATTATTTTGTGAACCAAACGGATTTTGCATGAGGAAGCTGAACCGTGAACGTGCCCTGCTGGATACTGCATCGGCTGTGTGCGAAGGAGGAGGAACGACAGGATTCGAAGAGGTATTGTTTGTATCAGGGTCATTCAGCGAAATAGTCGTCATCCTCGCCCCCACAGCCTCGGTATACGTCGGCGTTTGTCCCCTTGGATCAGGCAGGGTATCTACAGAAATCAAGCGTTGGTGTCCAGCAAGCAGATCGGCTTCGCTACCAATCGAGTCCAGGCTGTTTGCATCTCCAGTCCGGTGATGACCATGAGGCATCGTGGGATGATGCAATTCAGGGGGTCTCGGCACCGACTGCGACGCCCTGCGGATCAAATTTGTCGTCGAGGCATCGGCCATGGTGTCCATCGATTCGACACGGTTGAGTGCAATATCAAATGTACCGCTGCGGATCTCTTGATGTTCCTCGTCGTCCTCGGTGAGCATGGGCATCGCAAGGTGGAGGGGATGGTCATCCTCTGTGTCCGAGGGGCCACTAGGCGTTGTGCCACGTTAATGACGAACATCACCTCGGGAATGAAGCAATACGAACCGGAAGAGGACGAGCTCTTGGTCTCCCGGTTCCTTCATATAAGGTGGTAGCGACTTGGTCGATATCTGGCTCGGCGTCCTTTGTGGGCGACGGCGTGGCCGTGTCGTGCTGGCTGTGTTGCCATTGGCGGAGGCGGAGGCCGTCCGGTTGGTATTCCTCCCGGCAGCATCGTTTGCGGCATACCGACGAGCGCATGTGCAGAAGGAAAAGAGGATGAAGACGACGGTGACGATGAGAATAGGAAGCTGTGAAACAGATGGACATCATTCCCGTCACAAGGAGACATGTCAGGACGCACCCATACGCTCATATTGATACTACCACTGTTGTTATTGCCATCCCTGCGGTGTAGAGCACCGACGCCAGCTGGCAAAGGGGTTGCAAGTGCAACGAGCGAGAGACACACCAAGGCGATATTGCTACCAGAGCGTGAAAACATCGTAACTGGGGTCGTTACGAGGGTAAGGACAAGGACAAGGGTTGTTTAATACCCTGGGTACTACCCTAGGGATTAAGAGAGCGTCGTGGGGGCGGTTGCAGCTCAGCAGACTTGGTCGTCGGAAGTTGCCATACTAATGCAGTACGAACGCAGGCTGTACCGGGCCTTGTTACACATGTACACACGCTTATCGACTATACTTGACTAATTGCCCGAGCAACCCGAGCCTGTCGAAATGTCACCCCCCATCGTCAAAGATGTGCCTTGCTGGTTCCATACGTCCGCAGCATAAAATCAGATATATCTCGAGCTATTGTCGCACCTCAGCAGTGCACGGCCAAGATCCACCCAGAAGATACATACCGAGCTCGTACGGGGCCTCTTGCACGATCTAGACATCAGACTTCAAGGTTACGACCCCAACTCGCACAGCAACAGATTGACATACGAGATGACCAGCAAAGTGAAACATGACGTTCGTCGCATTGACAGGTCTTCGCCACACCCTTTCAAGGGTACCCTCCTTGGTCGATAATCTGATCCGATAAGTACACTCCCGCACAACTCATGCCGAACGTCATCGCACGTACGGTGTTTTCGGCATGATCCATCGGAGAGCAATCCGTTCATCCAGCCATTCCAACAGCTCCCATGTCTCCCAAGGAGACAGTTGATTGGCAAACGATATCCCTTCCTCTAGCCCGGTCATCTTGAGAGTGACACCACCTTCTGGATGATCGATGAGAGCGTATTCAACATAGTCCCGTAGGACTTCAGAATTCCAAGCGCCAAAGAAGGGCGTCTTTGCGAACAGTTGTAGGGCTTCCTCTCTAATCAAGCTCAGACCCCTGCTCGCTCGACGGATGGAATCGCGTACCGAGATGACCAGCGATCCCGCCGGGTAAAAGCACCGAGTATCTTAGAGTGTAGATACCCCGGTCGAAAGTTATGGGGTCTGAGAATGACCGGATCTACCAGTACAAACGACGAAAACAGCCTGGGAAAGTCGATGGCTACCCTCATCCTGCATGCAATGATCAGAGATGATATGATCCCATTCCAAACTACTCACGAGGTGCACCCTCCAAAAGAATGTCCGACTACGACTAGCTTGCGCGTACGATATCCCTGTTGTTCTCTCGCTTCTGCTACCGACTCGGGCAGACGCACAAGCCGCGTAGGCAATGCCCCTGCTTCCCCATCCTCTGGAAGATAGTGGACAAGAAAATGAAGAATATCACGAGAGTTGTCGAGCCAGTCGACTATGTAGACGCATCGTCATGCCCACGCGCTGCCATGAGGGAGGCAAGTGCGTACATATGCCATTGCGATTCTCAGCATTGGCGACGGCCGAATCGCCATGCTGGACAGCTTCCCATGCCCACACCTCGTCGACCATCTCGCCCGCAGGGGTATCCAGCAGGCCACGAATCATCGTTTCCCACGTCTACTGCCATATGAGTGATCGCGGAATGAACGTCGTCATCCTACTCGCCTCTTTGTGAAGCCCGTTTGCGTGCGCCAAAAAGAGCGTGATTCCAGACCGACCCTCGGTAGTCGTGCCAGACGCTCCCGGTGTGCGCACGTAGCGATTGACGAAGTTCCAGAGGAGCTTCTCGCTCGGCCTCCCTTCGAGCTTGCCTTGTTCATACGCTGCCTGCCGTTCTTCAACCTCATTCACGGGTACGTCGATCTTGGCGCGTCGTTCGCTAGATAAGTCCTCAGGCGCGAAGGCGGGTATGTCGGGCAAGGGTATGTCGGGCGTGAGGCGCGGATAAGCCGCCGGGACGAGATGGGTGCTGAGTCTGTATATGCCATGGGGCGTGGTGTGAAAGACAGAGGGCCGAGGCGGCGTGGGTAACGCAGGGGTGGGTGTCGTGTCGAGGCAGGGATGGGGGCGTATGGGACGTAACGGACGGGAATGAACACGCGTCCATGGAGAGGTAGGCGTGTACGGTATTGTGGACGTCCTCATCGTTGTGTGTCGTCTTCGTGAGAGCCGTTCAAGAATATTGCGGTGCGATGCAGTGGGATCATCATTTACTGAAACCCATCGCGTTGTCGCATCCAATGATCGAGCTCTGATTCTAGTCCCAACCGGTTCCGCATTCCCAGGTGGTATATGTAGCTAATCTCAGGTCCTTAGTCGTCATGGTTCCTTGTATATGATAGCGGGTGGGTTAATGCACTATTCGTTTTCAGGTCAACGACAGCGAGTTCTTCATACCAGCTTCTACCTGCTCGACTTGCGATGGTCACACTCTCTGGGATTCCACGTCCTCTATTACCTCGGACGAATTGCACGAGACATCCACACTGGTGTTCGAGGACGATTCCACTGTTTCCGGTGAGTAAGCTATATGTCAACGTCGTGTCCATCGCTGGCTTTACTGTGTGTTCCCCTGTGACATGTGCCCGCAAGAACTGCTGGCAACCAACCAGGTGGAAGATTAGATATTCGGTGCCAGCACCACCTATTCGACCGAGCTCGAACATCCTCGATTCGCTGCAGATGGTTTGATGGGACTGGCTTTTTCAGTATTGATCGACCCCGTCATTTCCTTCAAGCTGTCGGATCCTGGAGCTGAAATGTTTGTTGGTGAATCTAATGCTCCACTACACTGGAACGTTCACATATATTTCTGTGAAAACAGTGCAAGTAAGCTGAAGCGTTGGGTGCACGCAGACCAGAACATTTACTAATGTCGCCATCCAGGCTGTTTGGCAAGTAATCATGGACAACGTTCAGGTATACGGCCAAACCATTGCGACTAGCATCCATACGGGAGCAGCCTACATCAGCGGTACTCCCCGGATAGTGCTCCTGTTAAAGTATGCATTTGGTGGTGGGTCTTCGTCATTTAGCAAAGATTATTGCATCTGTAAGTTTGAATTCGCGGGGAGTATATTGATATTTATTGACGGCCTGTAATCCCGAGCCAGTCCTTCCCGGCTGTCTCCTTTACTTTTGGAACCAAGCCATTTCCAATCCTTCTTCGTCCCTCAATTTTGCAACAACCCTTGGTTCGTCAAATTACACTAGTGACATTGTTGGTCAAGAAGAGTACCTTTGTGAGGGCCTCTTTTTGTACGTTTGCGCGTCAGACCACTCATTGCCTACTAGCTCCTTGGACTATCGGGCAAAATTTTCTTCTGAATGTTTACACCTCATTCGATCTGGGAAACTTGTGAGTCGGTCTTCCAGAGCTGCTCAAGTTATGAAGCTTGCAATGCCGATTTTAAGCGACTGCTTTTTCATAGCATAACCATACCTGTCGGTTACGCATTGGTATTGGCATCCCATGCGTGTAATGCTACCGAATGCGAATTCGGGGCACTCGAGTATTCTACACCACTAAGAATCTTAGATAATTAGTTATTTAACTTATACGTTCATGTTCGGTGATGGGGGTGGCTACGCTAGTCGTCTATTCAGTGGGCCGAAGAATGACAGCGGCTAATTGGACGACCAGCTCGAGATGACGCAAGTCGCTAGAGAGACACATTGTCGTGCCAGGGGCTAATTAGATACCGACGATTCGTCTCCACACAACGCCCTCGCATCGAGGGTGCTGCGTGTTCAGGGCATGATCAACGATACTATAAATACACCGAGTGCTAATCATGAAGCAGCAAACACATCTTTATACATCGACAAGCGAGGTCTCCCCCTCTCTTACACTTAACTTGGTCTCATTCCTAGTCAAATGATTCCCGCCATCGAGAGCAGCAGCTATCGGACTCCGTGGTGAAGGCTGATCATGGTCGTATACGGTTGGGATACGAAATCGTAATTGCATCCTGTCTGCAGTGTTATTACTCCTGGTTGACAAGGATGCAAGTGGGAGCGACAGCGTCATTTCTTCGTTCGCGTGAGCAAACAACTTGATGCGAATAATCACCATGCAAAACATGATGGAAATAATGGGCACAATCTGACAGTCCATGGAGCATTCCAGTTATTTTTCTTGTAGCATACGAGGCATACGGACTGACCATGTCTATAACTAAGAATTGAGCACTCAGTCGAAGTTCAAAACAGATCCACGCTCCAAGCAGGGCGAGGTTATAAATTACCCCAGCGTCGATAATGATTCGTAGAGTTTGCTGCAAAGGAGACTTTCGGTCGTGGTGGTTACGCGGCAGCCCCGTGGTCCACCGGTCGACATACCAGATACGGGAAGCCAATAGAACTAGCATACGAAGAGAGAATTTGTAAAGTGCTGTTTGACATTCATCAAAAAGGTGAGTACGAACCAGTCGCTAATAGGTTGGACGTGAATGATGATGCGAAAAATGCTGTAACCCACTTCAGGAAACCTTGACTAAAGGAGCTGTTGCGTGTTCCTTCCACTGCAGCTCCAATTCCTGCTGCTTTGGATTTGTCGCCATTATTGATGCCGGCCGTATTTCGAAGCATGGACCACGCTTACCTACAGATGCAAACCAAACTAATGCAGGTACAACCATGACAAGTTTGGATTGCCATACGATGTAACAACGATAAAGCTGTCAGCGCAATTAGCGTATGACATCCATCAATGGCTAAGATATGCAAGCGTACTTACAATGACGAGATCCCCTATCGCTGTCTGTGTAGAATACACAAAGTTTTTGAACCAAAATGTCCAGTGGGAAAAGTTTGATAAAAATGCTATAGGACCACCGGGGTATGTGTCTCGGTAAGTTATAAAGGCGTCTACAATTCTTATGTTGTCGACTATGAGATACTGTACGGTCCAAGCTGTCAATCGTTGTTGAACGTTTTAGCCAGGAAAACGAACATACCACGGTGCTTAACAACAACAGCAAGCAGGCCACTGCAAAAATTGTGCGGTTCACCCGATGAGTTTGCTGACGAGAAAACAGCGCCCAAAATGTTGCCCCAAACATCAGCAGCGAGAAGCCTTGGTTCACGTGTCTTTGATATGTCAATTACTCGTCAAAAGCACTTACCGTACAATGTCCCACCTACTAGCGCTCCCAGGAGCTCCACCTTGTCTATAGGCATGCCGTATGTGCTCATATTTCCAAAACGCCCTGGCGAATGTGCGAGCCTGAGATAAGTCAAGTCACAAGGAGATGAGAGGATGGAGAAGTGGAGAGAATGAGAAAGAAGAAGGGAGTTAATGACCTATGCCATATTATCATATCCGTGTTATCAACACGAGCATATGCATTGCCATCATGAAGCTAGCCGTTGATGGAGCTATACAAACAAGAAACATCATGGCTGAAACGGTCACTGCCGCAGGTTGAACCGCCCATGTGACTAAAAGCGGCGATCTACAAAACACCGCTAGTAAGTGTTCGTTTTGTGACTTTGTCGAAGGGCACCCTAACACAACGCAACGGGCAGTCTTTGGAAGACTAGTTTATCTTTAACTGATGGCTGTCCATATTGTCATTTCTTTCTTAGGTTTTCTCCAATTTACGAATGCCTGTTGCGTTGTGTAATCCGGTCAGCGCATCGGTATCCTGTTCCGAATGTCCTCTTTGTATCGACTTACGTCGACGAACCGGAGATCATTGATCGGGTGACCGAAGAGAAGTTCGGTGTGAATACTTCACGCTCCTGTCAAGTTTCTCTAGCACGACCATCACTGGAGATATCAGAGAAGTGAGAGGTCTTTCTACGATTTTTGGCGCTGACCAATGGAAAGGCTGTCATCTCTGGTGTTAGGCTTCTTGGGGGTGCCTCAAGTGCTCGTTGACACGCTCTCGCATCTTTGCTAAAAAGTCAACCCCAGACCTTATTTACAGTATATGACTATGCTGGGAACAACACCGACTCGCACACAGATTCCAATTCCTTCTTCCCATGTCTCCAATCTTCACCGGCGGCGCATTCTCAGCAAGTTACTTTTGCTTATTAACACCACCCGTTTTGGCACCCTCGCTAAGGACTCGGGATCACAGGAAACGTTTGTTTTTGGATGTCAGCCCGACGCTTCCTAAAAAAAAAGTAACGCCTGGTTTCGAGAGTAAATATAAGTATCAAGGGTGACTGACGTTTTCCCGATTCCGTCTGGCTTACCACTGATCGCAGTTGCGGCCCCATTGGCGGTCGTACTACTGTAACTAAGTATTCATGTTTACCCACTCAGGCTCCAACATCGGCGTTCAAATCATGTACAGCTTCTGTCTTTTTTATATATTTATTTCAGAAAAAAGCCTATTCGGAGCTGAGTGGAGAGTTTCAGCACTGGTAGTTTATTACATAAGGTTTATCAAAGGCTAAAGGGGTTTTTTTTTAAATCGGTAGAAGCACTTCCACATGGTAGCACCTTTCAGCCATCACCAGTGCGGCAAGGATTGCCTTCTGTGCACATGATGACTGGAAATGTCAGCAGTGTCGTCAAAGTCATTAAGACGTGAGTTACGGGTACAATGCATATCGCCTTCTCAACGCCCCAAGACTAGAAAATCCAACTCACACTGCCCTTTCAGCGTTGTTAAATTTGATCTCACTCCGTCCGGGCCGACAATCCTTGTTCCAAACATCTTGCAGCCGCTCACCATCGTCGACCTTGTTTTCGATCACCGTCGTGACACGGACTTGCATCCTGTTTCTCGCGTCTGCACAGATGCTATTCCTGGTAGAGACCGTGCTTCGGCGTTGAAGCCCCTGCCCTGCCTGGTTGGCTCTGGTAGCGAATCCGACAGATATAATCACCAGGCAAAACGTGATGGAGATGATGGGTACGATCTGACGGTCAAGTGAGCATTTAAGCAGGACCGCTAGCAAACAAGGGAAAAAAAAGACTTGCCATATCTTGAATCACGAATTGAGCGTAGGATTGCCGTGCAAAGCAGATCCAAGCTGCAAGAAGGGTAAGGTTGTAAATCGCGCCAGCGTCGGTGATGATATGTGCGGTCTGTCGTAATCGAGAATCCTGGTAGGCACGAAGCTTTGTGTTTTTCTGGTCGATACATCGGATGCGCCAAGTTAACAAGACTGGAAGGATGCAAGGTCGAGAATGTCCAGCATCCGTCGAAATGCGAGTACGTACCAGTCACCAACAGGTTGCACGCGAATGTTGTCGAGTAGAACGATGTGGCCCATTGGATAAAGGTCTCATCAAATAGCCAATGGCGAGACGCCCGAATTGTGGCACAAATTCCACAAACTTTGGAATTTATTATAATTTATCCCCCAGTAGTCATAGCGCATGGCACGCTCACCACCAGCGGAACACCAAAGCATGCAAGGCACGACCATGACAAGTTTAGATTGCCATACCACATAACAACGATAAAGCTGCCGATGTAATTAGCAGATGAGAGTCGTTGAGCGATAAACAGAGCTCACGATGACGCCGTCTGCGATCAAGGATTGTATTATATACACATATGTCTTGGACACGAGCGTCCAATGGGACACATCGAGTAAAAATTCTTCGGGACTTCCGTCTTGATATATTACGAAAGCATCCATAATTCTTATAATGACGATTACGAGGTGCTGTATAACCAGAGATGAAACCGCCAAATACTTCTCCGAAAACTAGAAGAGATCAAACACACCGTGGTACTTAATAGCAGCAATAAAAATGCAGTTGCAACCATTATACGGTTTGCATTCTGAGTTGTCCGCTGAGAGATCAGTTGCCAGATCGTTACTCCAAACATCAACAATGAGAAACCTTGACCCAACGATTTTACATGGGTGTACCAAAAAATATTATGAATTGGTCTTACCGTACAAGATCCCTTCTAAAAGTGTTCCCAGTAGTTCTGCTTTGCCCAACGGAATACCCATGAGTGGAAGGGAGAGGGATCTAGCACGGGGGGGAGGGGAAAAGCCTGCCTGACTTCACTTCTCGATTATTTAACCCAAACCTTGCAATTCACCAGGGCAGTGTTTGTCAAAAAGGGACATACAGATTTGAAAGCCAGGAATATATGTATAACCTCTTGCATTGCGATGAAGATGGTGATACGGCGAAACGCTCCCATCAATACGAGGTAAGCGCTTTTGACAGTATACTTATGTAACTCAGCCGGCAAGGCTGGCAATTCTTGCGTCAAACGAAGACTTCTATCTCACAACCGCCAGGACTCGAGCCATGTACACCTCACCTGGATGGTGAGGCAGTGGTAGTGCTTCGACAGCCGTGTATTAGCATTGTAGCATTCAAGTTGGGGACAGCCGATATTATCGGGTGTGAGTACCAACCTTGTCCGACTCGGATGTCTCTTAATGGAGTCAAAGCCTGGCCAGCGCTCCGGGTTCCGCGGTTGATTTCTGTGTGAACCGGACATAGTCTATTACACAAGTTTACCCTTGTGCTTTTTTCAAGGTCTCGCTGGCAAGTTTCAAGTTCAAGTCGAAGTGTCCCCGATATTGGTTCAGCCTCAGACAATTCGCTGACTCAGGGACGGCATCGCAAACACCATCACCACCTGATCCAGAGCGCCTAAGCCTACATACACTGTTATTCAAGGGACGCGGCGTAACACCAGGAACCGACTGAAGTTGCCCTTTGATCGAGCTTGAGGCAGTGGAATTTTTGCATGTCCCGATGTGAATTGGCCGTCCCCATATATTCCTGATCCGAATCTGCCCCGATACCTCGGGTGGAGACTCCTAGGACCTACCCTGGCGAGGGCAGTGCATCGGACCGAGGAAACGCAGGGGAAGAGAGATGTAGGGCCTCCGAGACCTACAAGCACTGTGCCGCTGTGCAATCCGTGAGAAGAGATATTCTTCCCGACTACACCCCCATCTCTCTGCAACCTCAGCCCATTTCTGTTTGTAGGATTCTATCTGTGCCAAGGTCCAAAGGGGGAATATTTCCGCGAGTTCACAACCACCATCATCGGGTCTATCTCATATATCCATGAATCCGTCGTGCCTGTGGCATACAACCTCCATACCTCGGGGTGACAGAGATTCGTTGCTCCCGGCTCGTAGATTCATAAGAAGAGTCTGAGTGGGTCAGCGAGCTGGGAAACCCTCCTTGTTCTTTGTGTTGTTCCCTCCGACGATATGCAAGTATGTCGAGTGCTTGCCTTGAGGAAAATGGCTGTTGTTGATTTCATTGGGATTAGTTTCAGCTCATTGCTTCCGTTTGTCCGGACAGTGCGCTTGGATGTGGTGCAGGCAGTGTAAAATGCTAAAGTAACATGCGAGTCTCGTGCGTCATGTAAGTACTTACATGTGTTCGGTTTCTTAATTGACTCGGGCCATTGCCCGTCTGTATCGGTGTCGTGCATGCGTGCATGCGTGCCATCGCCACTCTCCGGACCGGGGTCGCCTGAACTTCCCACTCCAACCGTCAAAACTTGAAAAAATGAATGTTACTTTGTGTTTTTTTATCCGATGATGTGAACTCCTTGGTACTTGAGAGTATTTCATTCCCCCTACCTCATCGTTCTGCTGGTGAGTAACAAAAAATTCACTTTCGCCGCCTCACAACATCTAGGAACACCAAACACCACGAACAAGATATTCGAGAACAGTAACGTCCGTCGTATTGAGTGACTTGAATCGCGCTCTCTACTCAGAGCGCATGCCTTCTGACAGACTGCGGGGGTCAAGTGTCCACAAAGCCGCTTTCTCAACATCTCCCATCCCAGATTCGTATCCAATCTCTCGCCCACAAACTTTTCGCATCTCCTTGAGTATTGCTTTCACGCTACTCCTGTTTGTCGTCAGCGTGGTGTGTCCCCTCGAAGCACCGGCGAGCATCGATCTGGCAGTATGCACGGTCAGCTTTGGAATTGATGTTTGCATTGCTGATGGGATTTCTTCGAGTGTGTCTTCGGGAGTCGATGATTGGTTTACAGGTACTAAGACTGGGGACAAGGGAACAGCTTCATGCGACAGGATCGCTGTGCACGTCCACGTGAGCGCATCAAAAAAGAATGTTCTCGACTCCCGATCCTCGTACTCCATAGCTGGCAGAATGGAAGGATAGATCTGGACAGGAGCCAAAGGTAAAAACCCGGCTGGGAATCTGGAGTGCTCCCAATATGTATCCGCAGACGCGTTCGCTTGCACCTCAAGTACCTCCAATGTCCCACTCGACCTCCTGAGACAACTCTGGCTTGCATGCATTGGCGCGGGAACAGGCAGTGCGCGCGTCAACCCCAATAGCGCATTCGCCCGCTGCCTCTCCGTTTCCCCGCCTATCTTGGAGACAATCTGGAGGCACCGATGACGTGCGTCGTGCGTCGCCCAGAACGTAACTTTCGACGGAACTTGAGTACGATACCCGACGACCGCCGATAATCGTTCATATATATCTTCGAGGATATCCTTTTTCATTTCCTGTATAGTTTGCGTGGCGAGTGCGTGTGAATACTGTTGAGAATTTTCCGATGTATCCTCATCCTCCACATGGTATTGGGAGGGACCAGTCATTTGGTTTTGGCCCACTAGTGATTTGACCCTATCCCTTTTCCGGTCGAGGTAACTCTGGGGAGGGACAAAGCGAGCGTAGGCCTCCTCTTCCGTTCGAGGCAATGGCGAATGCGAGATGTCGGATATGAGCGCGATGAGTGCAGAAAGGTCCAAGTTGACGTTCATCGTCGGTTCCAGTAACTTGCGTGTTGCGGGTGTCTTTTGAACCACCGTGGATTGGAGGTATGGCCGTTCGCCAAGCTGGACGTCAATGCCCATGTCACGCAAACGTTGGACAGTTTTGAGGATTCGAGTGTCTGATGTACCATGAGCAAGTGGATCGAGGCGAGTCAAGCGGATCGTGACGTGTGGGAAGGTACCAGCGAGATCCGAGTGGGGAAGCATGGGTAAGAAGGGGGTAGGGTTGGCATTAGCGGCAGCCAAAAGATCCCTTCCCATTCTCAATACGGAGTTGTCAAGCTCGTTCTGAGCAGTCCGGAACGCGAATTCATGCTCGTCTTCATCGCTGGTCGGATAGGAATCTATCTCGCGGAATTCCATCATCAGACGGGCATTCGTTATACTAAGGCGCAGCGCAGGGTCATCAAGCAGTAGAGCGACACTGGCAGTATCGGACTTACGTGTTTACTCTCACCCATCTCGACCCGTTTTCAGCGACGACATCGACCTTGACCGCTCGCGACCGGGCCTTTGGCCCTTGGGGTGTCGTTTTCCTCGCCTCATCCTGTCGATCCACAAGGGAAAACATGCGATATATCGCAAGAGGTTGGTGTGCATGGACCAATTCGTCCCACACAGCAATGAGATACGGTGCATTAGTCGAAAACGCAGGGGAGTTATTGCTGTCTTCCCGGAGGAACTACTAAAAGAGCCGCACGTCAAGATGGGGAAGAGAAGAGAAGAGAGAGGATGTTACGTTGTCGAGCACCTCGCAATCCCGCTTGACCTCGTCGCGGAGAAATCGGAGACCAGGCAGGAGTTGCTTCCGGCCGATTTCGTGAAGTGACGAGGTGTCAATCACGGGTAGCTGGGGAGAGGGGACATCGAAGGACCGGATTGAGTCGTAAATACGAGATAGACGGGCGTGTAAGTCTACGAGTGACATGAATGAAGTCGAAAAAGACCAAAGTGGAGTGCTAGTGGTAGTAGCGGTAGTAGAGACCGGGGTCTACCTCGTGGTGAGTATGAATTGAGATTGGATGTCAGATTCCGTGTTTCTTTCATGCCATGACCACCATGGCGGACTCCGCCCGAGATCGTTCTTCCACCCTGAAACCCACCAAACCACCCCCAGCTCGTCTGGACCTCCCGAGTCCAACACGTAATAAGTTTACCCCCTTCTCTTCCGCTCATACGCCCCGTCCTACCAGCCCCACCCCAACCCAGCCCAACTCACACTTCGGCACCGGCATCCGCGCCCATTTCGCCCACCTTCTCCCCAGACATGCCATCTTCACCGTCACCGTCACCCTCCACGAGCTCCACAACGTCCCTCTCGTCCACGGCGAGTTCGGCCTCAGATGGAAGATCAAGGGTGTCACCTCTCATCACGGAAATAGCATTTTCGACAAAGTCAAGGTCAGAAAGCCACACCAGCGATCTCGTCCTCCGGTGCTGGCAGCATTGGTGCCCAAAGGCAGCGATACCGACAACGCATCCATCTTCGACGTCGCTTCCGCTTCCGATGCACATAGCATTGCGAACAGCAGCTCCACCCACTCGCACTCGAACGACCATCTCCACTCGTTCGCAAGTGCCCATGGCCATAACACACGGTCGCTTCCGATCCCCTCCGTCGTCGTGTCCGTCAACCACCCCTCACCGGCGCCCTCGCCTGTGGCACGTACCGTCAGTGGGACATCGTTCGCAAGCATGAGTAGTGCTTCATCCATCTCTCATGCATCCCCACACCTCAACGGAAATATCCACGACACCCCAGGCTATCTTTCCGCAGATTGGTCGCGGCAAGCGCCCACCGAGAGTGCGACATCCGCCATACAGCCTTCACAACCATCAACGAAACACGACTACTCTCCTGCCAAGGGCATCACGCCCTTCGTCAGACTTGTGGAACACAACGTCTCCTGGGAAAAGCAGCTGACGTTCATGGTCCAAATCAGCGTGGGCAGAGATCACGGCGAGCTCGGCGACTGTCTAGCCAAGTTTATCGTCATGCAGGTACATTTACCTCACTTCGTTTCGTGAAACCCGCCCATTTATCCATTTAGCGTGTGATCGCCGGTGATCCGGATGCACCTCGTAACCCACGTCTTGGCATTGTGTACCTCAACCTTGCGCAGTACGTCGATGCTGGTGTTATCACTCGTCGCTATCTTCTTCGGCAGAGCAAGACGAACGCGACACTCAAGGTCTGTGTATCATGATGTTAATAATGCAGCCGTTGACGTGTCATGACACAGCTCTCTGTTCACGTGGAACATACCGCCGGAGAACTTACCTACGTGGCACCGCCTCTGCCAAAAGGCGAGATCCTGTCTGGGGTCGCTGGCTTACTCGAGAAATCAGACATTTATCGCACGCGTCCACGCGCTTCGGATCTTTACACCCACGACTCTTCCGGCTCCTCGTCCGACGTCGTCGCTGCTGCATTTTCTGACACCTCCTCTGTTGTCTCAGGTTCTGGTTTGTCCAATGCCCATAGTCAGGCCCACAGCCTCCCAGATGGACAAGCCAAACATGCGACGGTGAAGAAACAGCGACGACCATTTGAGGTGGCCAGGCTGCCGACAATCAATGATCCGAGGGGAACGGAGAAACTGATCGAGGCACTGTTTAACCCAGTGCCTGTGACACAACCGAGCAAGGTGACCCCGTTTACGTATCTCATCGAGGTCGAGGGGGAGGGTGACGGCGACGGCGACGGTGAACACAGTTCGAATGGAGCAGATCGCGCCGCAACTCTGGAGGACCAGGATGCCCAGCTTGGTACGATAGCCCTCGCAGACGGCGAAGCTGATAATAGTTCGTTGTACGCCGACTCCCAAGACGAGAGCGTAGAGGAGACAGGTGGCCTGGGAAGTGAGTATCACTCGCTTCGGTCGCACCCCTCGTTCCAAGGTTCTCTGCGAAGTAAGCAGTCGAGCCGATCGCTTGCGAGCAAGACTGGATTGCAACCCGAGTATGCCACCGAGGACACGGTGGTCAGCACGACCGTTCATCTACTGAGCGGCGTGACTGAGCACCGAACGTGGTGGCAAAAGATGCTTAGTCCGCCAGCTGCTGGATGATGTCCGGATTCAAGACGACTCACGACCTATTTCATCATTTACTTTTATTCGGATCTCTTTTATTTGCATGTATCGCATCTGGCACACTGGGTAGACGCAGTAGTTGTATATCATTAGATGATTAGATCCATTTGTCGCATTTCTCTTCTCACTCATAGCTTGGGTTAATTTTCGAGTTGTTTATGATACTTACTTCTAATCTTTCTGGTATGTGGATTCAGCGAGCAGGTCTATATGGTAATCAGTGTTATGTGGTGAACAGTCTGCGTGGAACATCGTTGAGTGCCTTGGGAAGCGGTGGACGGTACATACCCTTCCACAAGCTAGCTAGACCCACCAAACAGTCCCCTCACCAACCCGCCCTTCAACTCACTAGTCCTTTTCCTTGCCTTTTCTTCCTTTTGCCTCTGCGCCCTCTTCAATGCCGCGTTCTTGCTTGCTGCCTCCTTGGCAGCGAGCTCGGCAACCCGTTGTGCGCGTCGTGCCTCGAGCGCGTTCCGAGCATCGAACTGCTCACGAACGAGCAAGCGGAGACGCATCCCTTCGTCCCCGAGAAGCGCCGGAGACGTATTCAACAGATACTGGTCCAGCCCGCCATGCTATGCACGCGTGGAATCAGCCCCTCCCCCCCATGCACACACTGGACACACGACGAAACGCACCTTGTGTATCGTCCGCAACGCCCTCGCTGTCACTTTGACCTGTATGCGCCGCTGGAGCAGCTCCGAAACGAGGGTTTTGGTGTGGACGTTGGGGAGCCAGGTACGGCGGGTTTTTGTGAGGGAATGGGGGACGTTGTTGCCGTGTTGGATGGTCTTGCCATGGAAAAGACCGAGGGCGGCGCGTTTAAAGGGTTGGGGGAGCGCAGCGGGGAGGATGGACAGAACGGGGTGCGTAGGGAACATGAAGACTATGTAGTACAAACACGTGTAAACAATACGACAACTAACTAACTTGGTAGCGACTGAACTATGCTGACGATGCGGGCAGAGGTGTTGGTGCAAGCATAGGAGACAATTCGAGATCCTTGAGTGCGTCGGCAGATAGAGTGACAAGCTCGGATCCATCTTGCTCAGAAGGACGGCGGAACTCTGAGGGGGACACAGGTCTGGGCTCAGGCATGGGTATTCTGGGCTGCGATCAGAAAACTACCTCAGCAAGCGAAAACGAGCGAGGACGACGGCGTTCACCCTGGCTATCAAGAGGACGACGAAGCCCTTGTCGCTGATGTGGCACGATTCGAGGGTCCTATCATCGGCAGGAACTTTGGCTGGAGCAGATGAACAAGAGCGGGGGATCAGAGAGAGATGGACGTACCGCGAAAGAGGATGCTTTGTTTTTCGATTGGATAGCCTTGCGCCTCGTGGATCTTTGCTTTGAGATCGACGATGGTATCCGTGGGCTCAACGTCGACCTAGAGCAGGTCACGAAACAACTGGTTGTGCTAACGGAGGAAACAAACCTGAAAATCGTTTGTCTCTTGGTAAACTCTGACACTGAGTTTCATCGTAGACACAGGAAGTCCGTGCAAGCACAAGACTGGGGTTTTGTCCGTCCTCCATCCTTCGCAAGGCAGCCCCGCTTCACAGGATGTTTCCTTTTATAAGACCTGCCATATTGGATATGGCACCATCGTGGCCAAAGTTCACTCCCATTATTCTGATAGTAAAGGTATATGTAAAGGTGGACGTCACCTTCAAGTTGGCGTTAACTCGCTCAGAGTCGTAAAACCAGATTGTGGTGTGGTGAAAGAAACGGTGAGATACTTGATGTGCAAAATACACGTCTGACGATTGCTCATTGATACACCAAAGCCTAGACTCCCAATAATCGATGAGTATCAAAACTGTTCCTCGTACTTCCACCATAGGGCAGAGACACGTTCCCGTTGGTATTCTTTTAACTCCATAAATGCATAAGTCGTTAGTGGTTACAAAAGGTAAGGTTTATCGTTGTACATGCCGAGAAAGAGAGAGCAGAACATGAAAGGTTGTTATACGTGGGTGATCATACTGCATGTCCGCAGTTACCAAGGCTCGTCTCGCTACGATACTGACCGCTCCCATCATCATCGATGATCACCGGACTCATAGGTCCCGGTGAGGGACGACCCTCAGTCATCTTGCTATCTGGCATGGTAGTGCGGGTCTGCGTCCTGTTTCCTGATTCCGGGTAACAGCTAACTGTGGTAGAAACTAATGGCAGATCGGTCCTCAGCTGGCTTGTCCGATTGCTGAGTAACCCGACACGAAGGATTACCATGTAAAACGTGATGGAAATGGTGGGAACGATCTACCAGTCAACGGCTCGCGTCAATGCGTTCCTTCTCGCTAGAGCAACAACTGACCATGTCTAGAACCACATATTGACTGTTGGATTGTGCTGAATAACAGATCATCAACACAAGAAGGGTGATAGAATAGATCGCGCCGGCGTCGACGATGGTGCGTAGAATATCCTTCATCCGAGAGTCTGTATGACCACGGAGCTTCGTGATCCTCTGATCAAGATCCCAGATCCGATATATCAGCAAAACTAGTAAATCAAGTTTAGAGCCATTCTTTGACGTCCATCGGAACGCAAGTACGCACTGGTCGTCAAGACGTTGGTCGCAAACGCCGTTGCGTAGAACGCCTTGATCCATACCACAAGGAGGTCACAAAAGACAGTAGAGTTCTCCCCGAGTTGGGATGCCGTATACGCGCACGCAAATCCAGTCACTTGGAGTTTTGCCATCATTGGTTCGAAACGTCCAAATATACATATAGCACGTACCAGCGGCAGCAGCCCAAAGCATGACAGGCAAAATCATAACTAGTTTAGATTGCCACACTATGTAACAACGATAAAGCTGTGGACTTTAAGTGCAGGACCTCGGTTGCGACAAAAACAATACCTACGATTACAAAGTCTCCTATGAGCGTCTGCGCAGCATAGATGTAGTTCTTGGACACGAACGTCCATTGAGACACATTTGCAAAATACGCTGCAGGTCCTCCCGGCTGTTTGTCTCGGTACAGGATCAAACCCTCCATGATCCTTACAATGTCGATCACGAGGTGCTGTGTTAGTCGATGCCTATTTGACACCTGTCCAGAGTAAATGAAAGAGAATCGCCCACCACCGTACTGCACAACAGCAACAAGCATGCCACTGAAATCATCCTCCAGTTCACTTTCCCAGTGTATCGTCGCGACCACAGCTGGTAGACCGTCGCGCCAAACATCAACAATGAGAAACCTTGCAGTATTCGGTGTGACAATTTTATCAGAATTCATCGTTGATTGGTCTTACCGTACAAGATGCATTCCAGTAGGGTCGACAAGAGCTCTGCCTTGTCTAGAGGAAACCCTTTGACCATGTTACAGGACATACAGGGAACGTGAGCCTGGGGGTATAAGAAAAGATGGGAAGAGGGAGGGAGAGAGAGCACGGAAGTCGGGAGGCGACGTTCGGCAGAAAACTGACATCGGGACCACTTTACTTATATATGCGGTTTCAGGAGAACACCGTTTGAAGACAGATGTGTGTATTGGAAAGCCGGAATTGAGCCGCTATTACCATGAAAATGGCGAGTCACCTAACTACACCGGAATAAGCTCAATCAGCGACATCTGCATTAATCGCTAAGAGAGCTGGAAGCTTGAGTACCATGGGCCACGCCAGTTGAGGGTGAAACTCTTACGACCTCTTGGGTTGAACGTAGCAGCCTACTATACCGGCCGATCAGCACGTCAAGGTCAAGGTAATCCGATATAGCGGTCTTGCTTGAATACCCCAGCATTTGTCGTTCCGAAAATGGCCGCTCCTACAAATGGGGGCGCCTCAGGCACGCCTATCAGATTCCGGGAGTCTGGGTATGTACGCATTATACGGAAAGCGACTTTACATTCTTACAAAACACCAAAACATTTGGTGAAAGATGGAAACATGAGACCACTCTCGGCGAGTCCGAGTGGGCGGGTGATCTACTTCTGAGCTAAGGGATCATCTTGCTGTAATGAAACGCACGCACTGCAGCATGTGGGGATATAGGTTACGAGACATGATTACATAATTGGCGATCGGGTATGTTTGATGACTGGATAAGCATCAACTTGAGCGGTAGCCAGTCCGTAAAGTCATGTAAAATTTCCAGCAAAAATTCTAGCTGTAACTGTAAACGTTGCAGCTACGCCACTCGGGTGTCGACGCCGAATGTGCGTGGCCCCTTGGGCGTGGTCAGTTTAATGAAGGAGCGATACGGTCGTTTCAAGGTGAAAATATACAGCACCAATAAACTGCTACCAAGGGTTGGCGTGGCGCGCAAAATTATTTGTGAGCGCCAAGCCCCCTCCCCCCATTTGTCGTCATGCGGAGGTTCAACTTGAGCTGCCAATCGGAAGTAGTCTTAGGTGAACGATTGCGACCCATTGCCGATTCTGTATACGAGATTGTTTCAACAAGGTGAACATGGATTACGCCTGGCTTATCAAGTGCATGCCTAAAAACTTGAACTACAAGATCGCGATTTGACCCGGGATGGATTCAGGTGGTTAAGCACCGAGTACAATTACAGTAGAGCACAAACCGCGCCTGAGGCCTGATGTCCAGTAATACTTCCGAAGGCGTAGGGTTTGCTTGCCAGCAATGTTTCGTCTGATAGCACTCCGAAATGGTCTGTTCGGCGTCGCCGATGATGCAGATGTGCTGTATATGTCGTCGAAGATGATGGCAATTCAGAACCAATGACTCGATTCTATATAGAGAAAGACCGTATTCTGATCACATCGGACCGGCCAAGTGATGCGTTAAAAATTCTCTGCTACCGTGATCCATTTCAACTCGAAGCTGATCTAGCATCCCATAACACTGTTTAGAAGTGCCTCCTTGTCCTCCGTCTCGACACCTACTGTACCATTATGATCGGTTCGTCTGTCACGCGTCACAGGGGCCCTCTGACGGACGAAATTTGGGCTTTGTCATGCGTCACCGGACTGTCTGTCGAATTGGTTCCTCGTGTCACAGGGAAATATTCAAATTGAGTTTAGCTGAACTTGTGACGGACCAGATGACGAACTGGAACCTGGACGAAATCTTACCGCTTTCACATGTCACGGCCACTGATGTCAAATTGATATTTTCGTCGCGCGTGTCACGCGTCACGGGGGCTGTCGAACCGATCATAATTATTGGTACAGTATTCTCACGAGGGATTCTTCTATCCCATGTTCCGCCGCCCATTGTAGTGCGTTACCACAGTATGGTGTACAGAACACACGACGTGAACGTCGTGCCAAAAGTCGGGCGTTTTGCGACTTGCAGTGCATCAAAGAATGCATAAGATGCCTCCGGGGTCGTGAACGCTAGGGTAAACAGTCCACCATCTCTGCATTCTCGTTGTCTGGTTCCCCAGTGGGTAGGCGGCAACGACACGTCTCGTAGTTCTCCCGAGTAACATATTTGGGATAGTACACTTGCTTGATCACCGCGCCTTCGCATTCGGATGCCCCACCCATGACAGACTGTTTGTGGAGATATACTCAGCTGCGCATGCGCTCGAAGTAGTCGTGCGAGTTCTGTTCTATCACGATCACATGATCGTCGAAGTAAGTGTCTTCAAATCTTGCTTTGAGATGTTCCTTGGAGTAGGGCATGATGTCTCTTGCGCAGGTTGATCGCTACACTGGAGGGAAGCATTAAGAATGTTTCAGACTTGGTCAACTGGAATTACTCACACCTCCCTCCAAGCGAACATATACTTGGACTTTGGCCCAGTGCGCCGTACGAAAGTAGTCAAGCAAGGTTCTTGCCGACGGCGGTCGGCACTTCCAAGTCATCGGTTGGTTCGGTCAGGTCGTCGCGGTCCGCTGTTTCGGTCAGCCTCTCGGTTAGTTTTGCTCAAGTCTAACGAACCTTGGGGCCTACCAACATACGCCGCCGTGCACACCAGGCCCGCGATTCGTCATAAACTTGCGAAAACTTTACGACGAGGTAGATGGACAAGTGATATAGACACAGCGTTGGCTTTTCCACAGTTGCGCACAGTGGTCTCAGTACAATCACGTACGCCGGGCAAAATGGGGGTTAAAGGAGTTGGTTGAAGAGATGGAGATGGGAGATGGACGCGTAACCTCACGACAGGCTCCCTCCATCAGAAAGGTCGAACGTATGGGGACTCTGCGTGTGCCCACGTGTGTACCCTTTTCTTTTCTATTTACGCCACACTGATCACTGGCAACTGAGCTGGCGACGCAGTCCAGTGCCCTTTTCAAAACAGTAGTTTTTTTTATTATTATACAAAAAACCGTTTGTGCGCATGGTATCCGACGCGTCGGCGACGACACGGGCTGCCTGTGATATCCGGGTCCATGCCGTGCATTCCTGTAGAGTGCACCGAAACAACGATCGCACTGAACGGTGTCCCGCGCACACCCTGGACCATCCGCCCTCGATCCCGAAGCGATGCTCGTCGAGGTCACCCGGGAATGGCCGCTGCGTGCAGCCATGACCAGTCCTTTACGAGATCTTACGGGCCTCAAGCATTCTCGCCGTTTGCCGTGTTTCGTGACGCTATTTCCAGCGCGCTCCGTTCCTGTGAATCTTGGACTGTGATCGGCGTTCATATGTCACCCCCCCCAGATCTCGCTCGGATTCGAACACGGATCGAAAAAAAGCACTGCAAGTCTTGAAGTGTTGAACTAGTATACACTAATGCCCACCAATAACGCACACATGCAATGAAATAAAATAGATACGTCCCTGGATGTCCCGACATCCTCCCACCGTCCTCAAACGAATAAAACATACCACGCACCCTTCACCGTCGTGTCCCAACCACGACGAGCGCGACGAGAAATGCAATGATTATCAATACGCCACTCATCACCGCCGCAATTCGACACCGTCGCACGTACGGATTCAGCACCATTCGCCGCTCCAACCCGATCGGTTTGGGCGTCAAGATCACCACTCGCTGACTCTGATACGGCGGCGGCGGCGGCGGCGTCAGACTCGACACAGACGGTGCCACGAACGGATAGCCGTGTTTCATCCGCGTCGTGTCCAGACTCTGCGTGCTCTTGCTTTTATTCGTCAAGAGCGGGAGGAGGCTCGATCGGCCGCTCTCAAGGCCCTTGTGTTTCCCATGCCCCGACTCGGACACGTGGCTCCGTAGAGGATGCTGCGGGGAAATGAGCCAACCACCGACGAGCCACAACCAGGGTGAGATGAAGCCGAGCCAGAACAAGACCTGGATCATGTCCATCTGCTCCAGGTGTAGTCGCCAATTACTGCCTGCATTTCGCGCCGTTTCACGTTCCGAGCCGGGTGCAAGGTATAATGAGGATGCCGCGAATCGCCGGTCAATGAATGAGGAAGATGCGGAAGTAGAGGTCGGGAGCTCTTGGAGACCCGGCGCACTCACGCCTAAACGTGGCGGATGCACCGTAGGCGTCGGACGATGGGGGTGCAGGTGAAGATTGGCCTGTGGGTGATTAACCGAGCTATGCGAACCAGACGGATAATTGTAGGAGGGCGGAGAGGAAGACGTCCCCGAAAGGGAGCGCGGGTGCATGATCGTACGTGCGGGGATCGGCGGTTTGACCTGTTTTGGATTATTCTGAGGCATCGGGCATGGCTGCGGTGTGGGTGGTGTATCAGTGGTGCCATCAAGGAGGCGCGAGTCAAATGCATGAATTGTTCCATCAGAATCGCGTCTGAAACCATCCTCCGCGTCTACAAAGATCTCTTCTTGTCCGAGAGAATATCTGCTCTCTCGGCCTATCCCTGTGTGAGCAGTAACAAAGCTTTCCCTTCGGTCCGAAACGGAGTCGTCATCGCGTAGACCAACTTCAAGGAATGTACGGGAATGAAGCGACGTTGGTGTTGTCGAGAAGGTTGGCCCTCTAAATTCAGGTTTGAGGTCTAACGGTGGGATGATAGGTGGTGTAGCGGAAGGCAGACTGGATTGATGCGTTCGCGTAGACGACAGACTGATTGACCGGTTGAGTGGCCTCGAAATGAATGTTGAAACGGGAGAAGGCCCTATTCTTCGAGTCAGTTATTCCATCGCGCACGTGGAAACACGCGGAATGCTCACGAGGTGAATCATTTCCTTCATCCTCTTTTCTCCTCGAAAATGGCATTACGCCACCCGGATACGAAGGGGTCACTGGGGTCTGTGCCTGGGTTAGAGGCGTAAGTGGTGCTCCCCTCACGCCAACCAATACAGGTGTCATGGGGACGGGCGTCACAGGCGTCATGGTGGCCGTTCCAAGCCCGTCACTCATCGGGCTTATGGGTGTCATCATGGCAGCACTCGTCCTCGTTGTGTGCGCAGTGCTGGAGCGTGACCCTCCGCCCTCGTGACTCGAGCTAGGGAGTGACGAGGGTCGTTTTTCGGGGGAGAAATAGTCTTGCTCGACGATAGGCGAGAGTTGCTGGTTGAAGTGTTCCTGGACGGGGACGCGGAGGGAGTGCGTACTCTTGGTAGGATGGAGAAGTTTAGGACGGGCGGTGATATTAGGGGGTGGATTTGTTGGTGGAGGTGGAGGAAAGTGAGGACTAGGGGATGATCGATCATGGACGAGGGAATGGGTCGATGACGATGGGCCGGGTACAGGCAACGAAGCCGGGGTGGTGGAGGGTAGGCCGAGACTGGACTTGCTGCCATTGTTGGCGGGATTGAAATTTCCTGGTGCGTTGCTCAAGCTTTGCCAAGACACGTGTGAAGGCGTCGATGGGGACTCTAGACTGCTCTGCGAAGATGAAGATGGTGTGTGACTGTAGCCCTGCCAATACGGGTACGGATGGGTCGGAACGCGGATCTCAGGTGGAAGTGGGCGGGAGCCCAGTGATGGGGGAGAAGAGGAAGACAGGGAAGTCGTACTTGCGAGAGGATGAAAACCTCGACGGTCGGGGGCAGAGAGGACTTCGGTGCTGACGTGGAGCCCCATGGGAGGGTGAGAGGAGGATGGGTCGTCGGATGTGTGGATGGACTCGGGTGGAGAGGTGGAATCTCGACGACGGGCCTTACCCTTTGCATTCGAGTGGGTATTTGTAGCGTCCTTTAATCCCAATAAACGACGCATGTTGTATAGCTATTGGTATGGGTGTAACTGTATACGGCGAATTAACGATGGAATCACTAGAACCCCTGCCCACCGCAGCTGATTCGGAGAATAGATAATAAACTTTTGTGACAGACTCACTATGGAATCTGGCTCCGGGACCCTGCTGGGTGTAACGATGATGGACGATGATGGACAATTATGGTGTAAGCGCACGAGGGTCGACGTCAGTTAGTAGAATGTCTCTCTGAAAGAGAAAACTGCAAGGAGGTTCCTGGGGGATGAGTTGGAACGGAATGGAATCGTGGAATGGATGGAAGAGCGTATGGAAGAGCAGCGTCTGTTATATGCACGCAGGGACAGTTCCAGGGAGATGCGCGTGTTCCACGAGGAATTCAGGTAGATCGGAGAGAGTAAGGGAACGCGTCGATGGGGGTTGTAATAATAAATCGAAAGGACTGAGACCACGCATTCGAGCGGCAGGCGAACGCGGTGCAGCGGCAAGAGTTGCATGTGCGATTAGCCAGCGAGCGAGTCAATGAACACGCGTCATACGCATGTCCGGCGAAGTGAGAGTCGGTTGTTTCAGTGGCCGGGATAAACCTGGAAGAACAATGCGGTGATATAAAAGATTGAACTGATCAACATTGGGAGCGGCACAGTGGAGCCAGAGCAGCCGGGGCCCATTCCGTTGTCTGCCAGAAGTCGAGAATGTGAAACGAAAACGGGGTACGAGAACGCAGCTTCATAGCACATGCGGCCTCGTGTAGACCTGGTGGTCGGTTTGATAACGATTTCATTCGGACATCGAGGTGATGACGACGACGACGACGACGGTGGTTGTGGTCAAGAGGTATTATATATTTACCAAATAGCGACGTAGTAACGAGTGTTAGTAGCTACCATATAAACAAGTCCCGGGTATAGATACCGTATGTTCGTTAGCAAGTATAGACTGTGCGCATGGTGGATATGTAGTTATGAAATGTCATGCCTCAACCTCCAATGTGTCGGGAGTATCATGAAGCGCCGACGCGATCTCGTTTGCCACGGTGCCAGCGTTGGCAGATTGTGCTTCCTCGACATCATCCTCCGCAGTATTGTTCTCGGGCGACGAAGAAGCAACCGAGGATTCGTCGTCCGGGTGTTCCTCGTCGTTGACCTCGTCCGACGCTGGCTCTGGCGCTGGCGATCCAGACGGCGAGTCGGGGAGCGGGACGCCCTCGGGCCGGATCGACGACGAACCCTCCGCCTCGTCCTCATCTTCGAGATCGACCTCCTTGACGCCTTTGGCGACCTCTTTCACGTCCTGTCCCTCGATAGGGGGTTGGGTGCTCTCGCTCTCGCTCTCGGAATCCGGCTTGACAGGTTCGTTCTTCGACCTCTTGGCCGTAGAGGAGGAGGGATCACCGTTTTCCTGCTCTGTGACGCTGTATCTGCGTTTACGACCTATGGTGGGGGCATGGGACGTGGCTACCGGGGAGGTGATAAGTGATTTTGATTTGAATGGGGCACGGAACAAGGATCATGGTACTCACCGTCGTCCCTCCACGGACGGTCTGGACGGGGAAGAAACGAGCCAGATACGCGACGCAAAAACTGGAACATGAAGGGCGGAAGAGAGATGCGTTGGAATGTGGGGAAAGGAATTGATGAAATGATAAAAGTATATGTATGGGGAAATGACCACAGTAAACTATTTGTCCTTGTTTGTTCCCATTGGTCCACCCATTGATTCAAGTGGACTATGATAGATTACGTAACACTCCACATAAAGGTGACCTCCGCTTGGACAATTCTTTATCTTCTTCAGTTATGACGCTCGACGTAACCAGCTTCATAGATGGCAAGGGGGGGAATGCGCAAGAAATACGCGAATCGCAGCGAAAACGCGGGGAGCCCGTAGAGCTCGTCGATCAAGTCATTGAAATGTACGCCGAGTGGGTCAAGAGTGCGTGCTAGATCATCGAGATCAACTCCGTCGCGTGCTCATCATATCTTTAGTGGACTTTGAACTCAACGGCCTCAACAAGCAGGTCAATGCGGTCCAGAAAGAGATCGGCGCCAAGAAAAAGGTATATGCTTACATCCCATGCCTCATCACCACATGCTCATGCTTTCAGGCCAAAGAACCCGCAGACGATCTCGTAGCGCAAAAAAAGCTCCTCGATGCCCAAGTAGAAGCCAAGCGCAAAGATACCCGCGATTATGAACTGCTCATGCGCCAGAAGGCGAGCGCCGTCGGAAACATCGTCGCCAAGGACGTCCCCGACAGCTTGTCAGAGGTGCGCATGTCGTCTGTACGGCCGTACATCGTCCCAACATGAGCAATAGGACGACAATTTGACGCTACGCACATGGCATCCTGACGGCCCGGACGGTCAGATAGAAAAAAAGACCGACATCATGCCCCATCACGAAGTCCTTCTCCGGCTGGACGCCATGGATCTCGAACGAGGTGCGCTTCCGTTTACACTCACACCCGTATCGCTCACTCCAACGCACACAGGTGCCAAGATCGTCGGACACAGAGGCTATTTCCTCACTGACGACGGCGTCGATCTCAACCAGGCGCTCATCGCCCATGCCCTCGACTTTCTCCGAAAACGCGGCTACAAAAAAATCCAGCCCCCGTTTATGGTCAACAAAGACGTCATGGCTAAGACGGCCCAACTTAGCCAATTCGACGAGGAACTGTACAAGGTCTATCTCTACCACCCTTCCCCGTTCCTTCCTTGACACGACTTACAGGTCATCGCCGACGAAGACGAAAAATATCTCATCGCCACCTCGGAACAGCCCATCTCGGCTTTTCACGCAGACGAATGGTTCGAAGACCCCAAGACCCAACTCCCCATCTACTACGCCGGCTACTCGACTTGCTTCCGCAAAGAAGCCGGCTCCGCCGGTCGTGACATGTGGGGGATCTTCCGTGTTCACCAGTTTGAAAAGGTCGAGCAGTTTGCCATCACCGCCCCTGAGGAAAGCTGGAATGCGTTCGACACCATGCTCGCCAACAGCGAGGCGTTTTACCAGTCCCTCGGGTTGCCCTACCGCATCGTCGCCATCGTCAGCGGTGCGCTCAACCTTGCCGCGTCGAAAAAGTGCGATTTGGAGGCCTGGTTTCCGTTTCAGGGCGCATACAAGGAGCTGGTGTCGTGCTCGAATTGCACCGACTATCGTACGCGTCCTTTCCCCTTCGTCGTCGTGCGCTGACGTACACGTCGACAGAGAGCCGACGGCTCGAGGTCCGCTGTGGCCTCAAGTCGAAAGATCAGCAGCGCAAGGTTTATGTGCACATGCTCAACGGGACCATGTGCGCCACCGAACGTGCACTGTGTTGTCTCGTTGAAAATTACCAGACGCCCGACGTACGTTTTGTCCATGTCTTTCCCTTCCCCCCGTTCCTGACCACGAATAGGGCCTCGTGATACCCGAAGCACTGAGACCCTACATGCAAGGACGGGATTTCTTGCCGTGGAAGAAAGTGCTACCCAAGAATTTGCAACGGAAACAGGCATGAGGAACGGTGCAGATAACTTACAGACCTTTTTCTTATATAGATGCCCAAGGGTATTCATTCTAGCGAAAAAAAGTGTATAAGAATGCAAATTGGGCAGCATACAAATACAGGGCCCTGTGCGATAGTAAGTCGTGGTCGTAGTACATTAAATTAGCCAGTAAACAAGACGACGCCACGGGGATGCAAGGCGTCCGCAGGCGTAAATGGATGTCCCGATCGGCGACCAAGATGGAAGACTTAGTCGCCGAGTCGGGTACAGTATGTGGTATGTATGCATACGTAGATTATGGAACAGGTCAAGCGAGCGGATCAACGCGAAAACAAGGGAAACAGAGAAAAGAAGGGAATAACCGAACCTGGACACCGTTCACGATTCATTTAGCTCAAAGTACGCCCTGAACATCGATTCCGTATGGAGATGCGTGTCAGAGATGACTTGATGAACGTGCATGAACAGCCGCGGAAATCGCTTCGTAAAGTAACTCAGGAAGCCTTCAGGCATCGGTCCCAACGTACGCTTCACGTGCTCAGGCAGATCTTGATAGTGATGTTTCTATCGACGTGTATGGAGCCCGTGAATATACGGAGATAGTGACGAAAGACATACCTTGTTCCTGAGGGCTCGGAGTAAATCTTGTATGCTCTTTCCATCATATTTGCGGTATTTTCCCAAGTTTTCGATAAAGCCCTTGTCGAGCTTTGCGTGCCAATCGTGTCCCACGACATCAGTCGCACCTGTCTCAAGCACGACGAGATGATGCTCCCGAGGATCTCGACACATGATTTCAAATCGATCCGACGCGTCCTGAAGGAAATTCAGACGCCGACCTGGGTCCCAAAAGTAGGGGTGTACGAGGCAGGACATGGTGTCCGGTCTGCATTACGATGAGAACAAGGCACAAAAAAAAACAGGCTCAACTCGCCTTCGATGAGCCTCTGGGTCCAGCATCCTTCCTATCAGGTCAACAGCTTCCAAGCCTTCCTCCCCGAATCGCTCCAGGCCATCCAAGTTCTTGACGTTTTTGATGATATTCACCTCGCGTTCGAATCTGCCCCCGAATGGATGTGACCCATTCGTGAGGACGTAGTAGAACAGACATCCCAAAGCAAAGATATCGACCGCTTTTGTTAGACGCGTCGTTGGTTTTGGTGTGGACGAGCCCGCACTGACGACGGTGCTTGTGCTACCCACGGACGATTGTGACCCGTCGTCATTCAGTGTGTCATCGAGCTTGACATCACCACGCAGAATCTCGGGAGCTCTCCAGCCCACCGTACCAGCTGCTTGCGCGCCCTGAGCGGTCGGTAAGAAGCTCGTCTGATCAACTTCAAGCTTTTTGCAAAGCCCGAAATCAGATATCAACATTCTCCTCCCACCATCCACTGACGCGCCATTCCTGGGACCCGAGACAAGGATATTGTGGGGCTTGATGTCGCGATGTATAATTTTGAGTGAGTGAAGATGGCGCAAACCGGACGTGATCTGTCGAAGCGCTCGTTTGGGGTTAAAGGATCCAATAATCTCTTTATGTTGGTCAGGGGACTCTATCACGTCCGCGAGAGATGCAGGACACAGCTCAAGAGCAATATAAAGGAAGTTGCCCTGAGATTCTTGGTAGTAATATCGGATCACGTTGGGGTGGTCGTCCGACTCCTGCAGAACGCTGATTTCGCGAGCAGCTAGCGTGACAAAGTCCCGAAGAAGGCGCTTGACAGCTACTGCACGCCCTTGGAGTGAACCTTGGAACACCACGGTTCCATGTGAGCCGAACCCTGGAGACCACACATGTCAGCCACGCCAACGTTTTCATGGGCATTGACTTACCGAGAACCGTGTCGGATACGATGAGGGACGGGGCGGTGACCTGTTGTGCGGATTGGACAACAAGAGTTGCTGAGCCGGGATCCTTTATGGTTTCTCCACCTGCGTCCCCATTGTCAATCTCATTTAACACCAAAATTCCTTCGGCATCCTTCTCTCCTTCGGTATCGTCGACAGCGCCATTAGCTGCAGAGTTGCTTCCCTTTCCCTTTTTCCCTCTTCGTCGCCTAGGGGGTTTCCGTTTTTTGGGCGTTGTGTCTGCAACGTCCCCTTCCCGGTCGCTATCCTCACCATCGTCAGCGGTGGATAGCCGAGGTGAGTCCAGGGCCTTCTTCGGGAGTGTCGGCGAATCCGTGATTTGAGCAACGGGATCTACTGGAACAGGTACAGGCGTAGGGGAAGCTATTCTGATGTCCGATGGTAGTGATGGAGAGACGACGGGTGTATCGTGCACATCTTCGTCGAGTACCGACGGGGGTATGCTCAGAACGGGGGAGTGAATGGATGCACTTTGGATATCAGGCGTCGAGCGGGGTACGAACGGATATAGTTTATCCCTGAATAACAGGACAGACGCAAAGATCATGGCCAGGAAAATGGTAACAAGTACAGTGGACAACTTGACACTTTCACCTATTACACCCGTAGCGGAGGGCATAGCGGTAGACTGGTTGGTATCGAGGATTTCCGGAAGGGAATCTGTTGTATCGATGACATTGTTTCGGGGAATGTCAATGACCGGTTGGGGCTGAACGAAAGGGACGCCAGGAAGCTGTCTTGAGGTGAGCGAGGACGCATCCAAGGGACGTTTTCCGGTGAGACACTGGGAATCGGAGGGAGACTGTGCGCAAAGCTCCCTCAGCTTGCGGAGCCTTGTGACGGCATCAACCCTGTCGGGAAGCTCCGTGGTGGTGGAGGGAGGGGGATCGATCGCACGAGAGTTGACGCTGTATTCGGTATCGCCGAAAGCGATGAGTGGAAAGTGTTCATTACCCATGACAAAGAGAGAACCGGATTCCTCTACGAGACCGACGTAAGCGGTATCTGGATCATAGATTGAAGCGGAGGATGGTTCATCAAAGCCCCAAAGGACGTCTGAGATGGGTGGACGGGGCTGCATTAGCACGAATGGCTCCGAGCGTTTAGAACTTGCTAGAACGTCAAAGACGGCCACGCTGCAAGACGCGCGAGAAAATTGAGGGGTAGAGTTACAGATACCAAAAAAGGAAGACTGACACTGGACTGTCAAAGTGGAGACCCCACAAAATCTGGGATTCGGGGCGCATATACGAGTCTGCGTCCGGCGCTTTGAAGGAGAGGACTTGACCGTTTGGGAGGGATTCGATGTAGATATTGTCTGGCGTGCGGCGGTAGGTAGTCTGCATGGCGTTGTCCTGCATGTTCGGGCCATAGGACGAAAAAGAGAGATTGTGGATTGGAACCGGGCGTCCGGATGGGGAGCGGGCGTAGATGGCGACAGAATAATCTTTGTGGGTGTGTTTTGGGAGTGAAGGAATGGATAGGTTCGGAGGACTCACCCGTGCGGCCTATGAAGACCTCTGTGGGGGTGGTGTCGTCGTTGAGCTGCTCGAGGTCGTCCAGGTCGACCTCGTCCTTCTGGCTGAGGTCTTCAAAGGGATCCCAGGGACACTCGGTGTTGATGGACCTTATTTTTCCGGTTTCTAGTTCGATGGACAAGAGAGAGGTCTCTTTTTTGCCAACGAACACGCGGTCGTCGTCGGCCTGGTCAAATTTAAACGGGGAGAGCTCGACGAGCTGGGGCATGGAGAGGGAGAGGGGCTGGAGTGGACTGGTGGGCGTTGGCATGACATAGATATCACCGCTCTGAGGTTCAACGATGTAGAGTTCCTGGTGGGGGTCTCCGTCATCGGTGAGGTCGTGGTCGACCGGGGCATGTCGCGTGCGGACGAGGGGCGCCAGACTGGAGGGAATGTCGCTGGCCGCTGCGGACATGGACCAGAGGCGCTGGCCGGAGGTGCGATCAATGGCATGGAAGCTGCCGTCGATGGATGCGACGAGGACGAGGTTGAGTGGGTGGATGTCGTCGCGGGTGACAACGTCGCTGTGCACGGCGATGGCGAGGAAGGGCAGGAGGCAGACGGCGAGAAATAGAGAGAGCATCGGTCAAGACATGGAATGTTACTGTAATGAACCGTGAAACCCGTCCGACACCGCCATTTTCATGCCTGACATTCAGCTCGGTTCACACATTTTCGACCTCGCATTTCACCCTGCCAGCCAGATCGTGTACACCGCGCTGCTCGACGGCCATGTAAAGGCGTTTCGCTACGACGAGCAGGGCCAGCACGGCCAGGTCTTTGCACTCAAACCCTCCAAGCGCTCCTGTCGTGCGCTCACCACCAGCGACGACGGCAGCCGTCTCTGGGCGGCAGGAAAAGCCAGGTCCATCTTGTATGTACGTCCTTCCCCATCGTTCGCCGGCACGAGACAAACGCGTCTAGCTCCATCGACGCGTGCACAGGCACACTCGCGGACACGCGCAAGGATGCACACGAGCAAGTAGCACCCCTCTCCGCCCTGCCATTCCATGATATCGTCTTCATAGATCTCCCATAAATCGCATGAAACACCTCCTCCCGAACATATTTTGCACAGGTGATGACGACGGTGTCATCAAGGTACGTCCCCACCTCCTCCCACTAGCCATTGCCCACCGCGCCTCAGCTCTGGGACCCGCGAGAACCACACGAAATACGTCGTTATACCCACCATTTCGATTTCATATCCGACTTTTTGTGGCTCGGCGACAAGAAGCAGCTTGTCACCACGAGGTATGTGCTGATTTACCTCATGTCCTCCCGTCCGTGGACTTATCCTTTTTTGAAGCGCAGACGGCACTTTATCAGTGATCGACCTACGTTCAAAAAAGCCGGAGCCGCTCGCCCGCTCGGAGGATCAGGAAGACGAGCTGCTGTCCATTGTTGCGATAAGAAAGTATGTCGTCACTCTCCCCGTTCGTCCACTTTAATTTTTTTTCCCACCGCATGTAGCGGGACCAAGGTCGTCGTCGGCACTCAACTCGGCATACTCTCTATATTCAACCGTAGCCAAGGCTGGGCCGACTGCGTCGACAGAGTTCCTGGGTAGATCTTGGCCTTGACATATGCATTCCACGTTCCTCATCTCGCCTTGCAGACACCCACAATCTATCGACGCGCTTTGTGCTTTGCCATCCTCCTATCCCTCCTCTCACTCTACTATTCTCACCGGTTCGTCTGATGGTCTTCTGCGCGCCGTACAGCTCTTTCCAACAAAACTGCTTGGTGTCGTCGCCGATCACGGCTCTTTCCCCGTAGAACGGATCGCAGTCGACCAAAATGGTCAAGGCAGATGGGTTGGCAGTGCAGGCCACGAAGAAACGCTCAAGATGACAGATCTAAAAGACGTTTTTGAGGAGGAGGATGCCGACAATGGCCAATACCTTGATGCGCCCACGCCATCGGACGAGAAAATAGATCCAGAAAAGGACGACTCCGCTGACGAGGCACACTCGGTCGGCGCGCCCGAAGCTGCGGGCCTCGAGCCAATAGATGAATTTCAAGATTCCGATTCTGATGCGCCCAAGGCAAAGAAAGGGAAGAGGAAAGCGGAAAAAGACCCTTTGGCGGCAAGAAAAAAGAAGGGGAGAAATGAAGTCGATGCCGAACCGTCCTTTTTCTCCGGACTATAACTTATTACAGTGTATTACTACTCGGGATGACATCCAAGCGTTATTTTCGTCTCCTTCGACATCGTCTCACATGCGCGCCATGCCAAGGCGAGCCCCATCATCGGAACCATGCTGTGGAATAACCCGTCTACTCCATCATGCACCATTTAACACAAACATGACCGCTCTCGCCGCAAATGCATATACGTACGTATCTATCTGTCATGGAAACTAATGCCCTATTGGCTCCTTGGCCTCGAGTTCCCATCTCAAGTCCCCAAACCAGATAGATCGTCTTCTCTTAGCTGAGGCGAATTAGCGGATGGGCACAGTTCGGCCCTTCTTACCCCCTTTTCTTCCCGTTCTCTCCCGCGGAGGCAAATGTCCGGCCCGTCAAATTCCCACTGTTAGTTCCGACGGAGAGAATGATCTACAATTATTGTCGGGTACGAGGACGACTCCCTTGTCCATACTTGCAGCGTGCGCAAGACAGCTCGTAAGAGCACAAGTGGGAATGATTTGCGGGGCGATACCGTGTGGGGTCTGTTTTTTTTTCTCTTTCGATGATGTGTAGTACAATCACAGGGAAAAAGGCAGATTTGCTGAGTCAAAAAGCTTCGCTTCATCTCCGTGTCGGGCTTGGCCGGATTCGTGACAGCAATGTTCGGGTATTTCGACCTTCATTTTTATTTTTGTTATCCGTAGACGCGAAATCAGTGGCTGACGGCGTGTGGAAACCACTACGTCCGGATCTGCCAAGTGCAGTCCCCTGCAGTGGACCATCGTCGAGCGGACCCATGAGCATTCCGCCTTGGTCGTCGTATGACTAGCGCATCAACAAAGTTGGGGATAATAGTGCTGGAGAAGCACGACAGGAAGCATCTAATCCTCCCACCACCCTCGATCATTACTGTAAAGCGTTCTCACCAACTGTTACATACGCTCATCATACGATGATGCAACCTTTTCATGATATCGTCATCATTCCTGGTCGAGAGAAGAAGATCTTTGACCTCGGATACGGCGTCGTTCTTCGGACCGATTCGCAGTAACTGCCTTGGGTACCATGCCAGATCGAGTCACCCTTTCCCATTCAAAGGGTCGCGGGAGACTAGTGGGTTATCACAGCAAAAATGGATAACGACGAGAGACGGAAAGCTACGTTGGGCGTGACAAACACCCAAAAGGTCAGTGCAAGATTGTGGGTGGAGCAAAAGCATGGCGGAGGCCAGAAAAATGCGCGACAAGCCGAGATAGGAAACCCGGAGGTGAGGTGGAAAAAGTCCAGGATCAGGCACGATCGAATGCGGAGTGAACGATACATTTTGTCGTGATGGAGGCTGAGCTAGGGGACAAATCATATGACCATGATGCGCCCGTTGGTAGAGGAGAACACCAGGGCAAGATGGGAAAGGACTGTAGGACGGTCATCTCTTCCCGGTAGAATCAAAACAATATATGGTCTCCCCCCCCTTTTTTTTTCGTAAATTACGAAGAGTGTTGTGCGGTGAAGTCCAGTGGATTACTCCAGCCATGGATGTCCGAGGGGGTGTTTGAATACGGCAGGGACCGTCGGAATGGTGCGCAGGGTGAGATGCGCACTAAAGTGTAGCCTGGGATGATTTGTTTTTCATACTTTCCACGACAGGGTACCCCTTACGGATAGAGATTCCGCAACATCGCAACGAAATACCCCGGGCACTGCAAGAATCGTCCCAGGATTTTTTTGCTGGCGGCCGGATAGATTAATTACTTACTAGGATATAATTCAAGTTTTGATGATGGCTTCGGTTGAAACTTATGAGCAGTTGCCGGCAGAGCGCTCCATTGAACGCTGTGGCTGTACCTGTAGACCTTGACCAGTTCGAAGCGTGCCCGGAACTAACAAGTCGTGCTTTCTTTCGACTCTACCTTCATGTTGTCACGAAACACGGTCGTAGCTCTCCGCAGCCCCCAAAATGTCAACCGGTCTCGTCGTGTTCGGAACCTGTCGGCAAGGGCATCTACTATTCTCGGCGCTCTGGACATACCTCTCAACACGGAGGTTCCAGGAGTGTATGACGGACGATGGGGTGGCTCGGGTGACATTCTTGAGAGCGTTTGCCCCACAACCGGCGAAGTGTTGGCACGTGTCCAATCCGTATGTTCACCACCATATTATCACCGCCGCCGCTGGTCCTAATTCCCTGACCAGGCCTCGCCACGTGAATTCTACGAAGCCTTGGACAAGTCCAGAGAAGCGTATTTATATCTGAGGAAATTACCCGCACCTCAACGTGGGGATGTGCTGAGACAAGTCCGAGAGTCGCTTGCAGCAAAGGTGAGACGCTTCATCCGGTACGGTACCTTGTGGTTAGACCCTCGGCGTCTTTTAGAGAGATGCACTTGGTGCGTTGGTATCCCTCGAGATGGGCAAGATCAAGACAGAAGGCATCGGCGAAGTGCAAGAATTTGTCGATATTGTACGGTGGGCATAGTGATCGTTGGAATGGTACTGACGCCCTCTCGCAGTGCGACTATGCCGTCGGTTTGTCACGAATGATGAATGGCAGGGTCGTCGCATCGGAACGCCCTGGTCATACGATTCTGGAAGGTGAACCCACTCAAGCGTGTGTTCCTTTTTCGCTCATGCGTTTTGTTTCACAAATATATAGTGCCAAATCCTCTCGGCGTCGTTGGTGTGCTGACAGCATTCAATTTTCCTGTTGCGGTCTACGGGTGGTACGTGTTTGGACCTACATCCGTGCGCTTTGGTGTACGATCAGACATCCCCCTCAGGAATTTTTCCCTCTCGTTTGCGGCTGGAAATGCAAACATTTGGAAGCCCTCGCCCACTACTCCCCTATGTGCCATAGCCGTGACGAAGATAGTTGCTGACGTACTCGAACGCAATGGTATCCCGGGGGCAGCATCCACCCTTGTCACCGGAGGCAAGGACCTCGGCGAGGCCGTTGTAAACAATGCGGAAATCCCTTTAGGTGAGGCATCCCTGATCCCCGTTTTATTCACGTTGACCGTATTATTCCTAGTATCATTCACTGGCAGCGAAGCAGTCGGCCGTGTGGTTGGCAAGGCTGTTCAGTCTCGTTTTGGAAAAACAATCCTTGAGTTAGGAGGAAATAACGGTGTGTATTTTAGGTCCATCATGACTGACCCGAGATACCTAGTTTATATTTTTGCTTACTGTCGTCAAATAGCTTCAATCATCCTACCTGATGCGGATTTGTCCATGGCTGTACCTGCTGTCTTTTTTGGTGCTGTGGGCACTGCCGGACAACGATGCACATCGACAAGGAGACTGTATCTCCATCGAGACATCGCGCCACACTTCCTTGATGAGCTTCTGAAACTCTATACCTCCGTGAGGGCAGGGGATCCACTCGTTGCAAACACACTGCTCGGTCCCTTGCATACTCGCACCGCAGTCGGGATTTACTCTAGAGCGATTGAACGGCTCCAGAAGAAGGGTGCTCAAATCCTGACAGGGGGAAGGCGATACGACCAGGAAGGACTCCGCCAGGGCAACTTTGTACAGCCCACGGTCGCGATTCCAAAGTCTGTTGATCCGGCAGACGATATCTGGACCACTGAGACGTTTGCCCCCGTGTTGAATGTCGGTATTTTCGACGAGCTGGAACAGGCGATTGGATGGAACAATGCTGTCCCGCAAGGGCTCTCCAGTAGCCTATGGACGCGGGATTTGCGTAATCTCGGGAAATGGATTGGCCCAGGAGGTTCCGACACGGGGATCGTGAATGTTTGTTTTCCGGTCTGATGGTGGGGGGTGGGACTTTCTGACACACATCACACATCCCCAGGTCAATGTTGGCACGAGCGGTGCTGAGATTGGTGCCGCATTCGGAGGCAACAAGGTTAGTCATTTCAGTTGTGAGTAGCCGGATGTGTTCCTCACCCTCGAACACTTTTAGAGCACCGGGTGGTAAGTTTTCCGGCGTGGTCAACGTGGTCTGTGGTTCACGATCATTCCAGGGGCCGCGAGTCAGGCGGTGACGCATGGAAGCAATATGTGCGGTGGAGTGCATGCACGATCAACTTTTCGGATGCGGCGCCTCTGGCACAGGGTGTCGACTTTTCGACGTGAGGGAATGCAACGCGGTCGTGCAGTGGTGAAGGCTTGGCTCTGTTCACATCACGACGACCGGAGATTGGGTTTATACCCAACCCTGCGAGTGTAGGATGACAAAGAATAGCCCTATTAGTACGCTTTGGTGGGCCGGCGTGAGCGATCACGAATGATATATAAACGTGAGAGCTGTCCATTTCCGGTCACGCACCGACAATCCAGGATCTTGGCTGGCATTGCAACCAGCTTCCACAGTGCCTGTCAAAAGGGTGTCAGAAGATCCAACCACGAGGGGACCATGAGATGATGCTGCCATCCCTTTCGGCCACTGAGGGGGGGGTCCCATACCGTAAAGTCGGAGGCAGTGCTCTAGTGAATGCGGCATCGCTAAAGCTAGGGCAGTCAGTCCGATTACACCTTGTACAATGCCGATTATAAGAACGTTGGGTGATTATCCTACAGGAGTCTTAACTCCACCCTTACCGTTATTATCCTCTTTGACACCTCAGCAATCCCGTAGTTTTCTTCCAGGTTCTCGGCTGTACCTCTCCCGTTGCCAGTGACCACAGATTTAGCGCCGCCGATGCAAATACCTGACGACCTACCCTGGCCAGAGTTGGGCAATGTCTCGCGGGGCGCTACCCGCGGCAATCAAGGTCAGAAGGGGGCCTTGGGGCCTCCCGACCAAGAAGGCCGTTGTGTGCTGCAGCTGCGGGTCCAACCTGGCGTGCTCGCTGTCAAGCTAAATAGACGTGCAAGCGAGTGGTATCGTACGCTCGATAACGAGGTAAACCGCGCACTCAAACTTACAAAAACATATTGGAGGAAGGCGCGGAGACGCCAGGACTAGTCAGTGTCGATGTCTTTCCCCCGTTTTCGTCGTCCTCGCTGACTGAGACGTGTTCCGTTTTGTGGTTCGGCTTACAGTGACGCCCGTGCTGACCAAGACCATATGGAGCTACATGAATGGCTGCAACAACTTAAAGATAAAACCATGTCTCACCTCGAGGTGCTCATGCAAAAAGGCGACATCCAGGGCCCACCATATGTCATGCCCGACGACGTCGAGCTATCCTTTTTACGGAAATTCATCGAACGGCATAATGCGAACATTCCCCACAATCCTCGTCTTCGCCATCTCGGGCCGGGTGCTCAGCATCCACATATAGAAGAGACGATGGAAGTGTCCACGCCTGAATTATCCGACCCAGGATACCCTCCCCCCGGTCTTGTCGACCAAATGGCTCGCCTTCAACCAGGTATGTAACCATTCATCCCCAATCACTTGAACCGAGCGAATGGAAAAATTTGCCGCCCAGAGAGCGCATCCAGTGTCTCAAGTCCTAATTACACACACTCGCATTCACCAGGGACATCTCACCGTCTTAGACATCCGTCGTCGCCTTCAACCGCGACATATGAGCAACTGATACAAGACGCTCAGGCATCAGGTCAGAGGATACTTGACAATCGTATAGAACGGCACGGTGGTTTGACAGTGCTGCAAGGCCAATTCCTGCAGGAAGCCAGGGCCACGCTGTCCCGGGCTCAATCACAGACTCAAGACGCGTTTCAACGGTACAACGCATGTCTGGATGCGGAAGCTCGTGCGAAGCGAGAGGTCGCCCTTGCCGAACAACATCGTGATGAATTGAGTAAGTGCCATCATGGCGCAAGGGCGCGAGAACAAGTCACTAAATGGTTTAATCAGTGTCTGCACTACTCTCACGAACACAGACAACGGTCGGTACGTAAGATGGGTATTCAGACCCCCCCCTTTTCCGCGGTTCTCACAAGATCGCGACAAAGAATATGCACGTCATGCGTCCCTGCCTCAAGAAGATGTTGGGAATTCCCAACACACACAGCACCCACAACATAATCAGCAAGACGTAAGATTAGGTGTTTATCGGATGGGATGGGCCGATTAACTGTATGGCATTGGCAGTATTCGTCACACCATCTTGCGGAACGCAGGCATTCGGTTGACATGGTGACCCACAACAGCCCCAGGTCGCTCGACTGGCGGCAGCCAGATGTGTCGAATTCATATAATGGGGCCTTGGAGGCGATACCCCAGTCCGAGGTAGGGAAATTTGTCCACCCTTCTCCTTGAACCTAAATTACTGAGCAGATCGGTTCATCAAGCGACTCCTTCAAGTCCGAGCGCAAGCACTCGCGGAGCTGGGAGCGGGGTGGACAGGTTGATATTCATAGTATGTATCTCCGTTGTCATGGATCGAAGGAATTATCTTATTCTGACGTTTGGGGTGCACTAGTTCTACAAGACGTGACGGGTTTACCGCCACGAAAACGTATACATCACATGGTCGATCCAACGGGACACAGTGCCTCACTGATGTCCCAAACGATGACACTGCCTTTATAATTTCTATCTGTTTTTGTTTGTGCTGGTCGCTTTTCGGTATTCAAACTTACGTCCGAGAAGGCTCTGAAGTTGAAGGCCTCTCAGCGACACTGAGTACCGCTTTGTCGTTAAACTGACGCGATTGCATATCGCTAGCGCTCTAATATTTCATTTGCATGGTCGTTTGACAGTACCCAATCACGGACAACCACTTTCTGATTGCATTTGTTGCCATACGGCATCGCTATTCACTGCTTTCGTTGTGTTATCATCCTGTACTCAGGAAACCGCTGTATTCCCCCCGTCGCTGATTCATACACGTGAGGCTCGCAGCCATCCGCCACTCGACCTTGTGAAAGTGAGCCTGCAGGTGATGTGAGGGGGTTGGCTGATGAGATGATGGGTGGGAGTCAAAGTTATTATTCAAGTTAAATATCTTCCAGGCGGGTTCGCCAGCTGCCACGGTCTGGATCAAGTTTGAGTTCACCGGTGCTAAGTTGCCTGATCGACGTCCGCATTTCCCACTGGCATTGATGTTGGTGTTGACGAACGAAGCAATGGCACTAGCGGTCAATGTTGATTACATAATGATTGAGCATTGTAGTGCGGGCTCCCGTCCCAACGCATGCAAAAGAAGATGTGAGTTGATTTGACCTTGTACGCTTACCTTGACATGCGGTCGTCGCTTTCTGCCTCCACACCCGATGCGCTCCTGGTCCACCGTCCGGCTACCGCCTACTACGGAATGCTTTGGCCAGGCGGTCTCCATGATACCTTACCCCCTGATTTCTGAACCCCGTGGTCCGCAACTAGGTTTCTTAGAGTGCTTTGGCCGACGTCTATCATCCACCTTTCCGTTGAACACGCTTGGATATAAGGGGCTGTGGCTCCAGTGGTCGGGATAATCGCGTGCCGCACACGTGTAGTCCGCATCTCATCTTTTAAAAAGGCATTTGTCGTGTCCATCACAGATGTATTGTTCCATCCTACCATTTCCGCCTTCCCGAGACAGCCCGTTGCCCGATTCTACTTCCGAGTGCTTCTTTCTGCCTTGCTCCTTTGAAACACCTTTGTACTTGCCGCGCCATTAACACGCGTCTTGTGCATGATGAGTGCAGTGTCGCATCATTCAAAGTATCGCAGTGAGTACCCTTGCTTGAATCACAAAGGAAGCCGGCTCTGATGTCCGAAAAGCCAAGTTGTGTCGCAACTTCACAAACGGAAACTGCCCGTTCGGTCAAAAGTGCAGTTTCTTGCATCCTGTGTCGGGTATCAACCCCCTCTCTTCATCACTTGCACAGTACCTCCTCAGCTGGAATATCTTACTTCCACAACTGCTCGCTCGCTCTGGTCAGCAGGCGAACTCGAAAATGGTGCCACCCCAGTCGCCACCACGGCCTCAGGGACCGCGGCTCGTTGGCGAAGATCCATCACCGTCCACCTCTCTCCTACTCTCTGCTTCTGACTGCGCCTCTCCAGATCAGATGCCACCGACGAAACAAACCCGCAGACGCAAAAAGTACCCGTGCAGGCAATTCGTTCGGACAGGAGGATGGTGCCCGGCCGGCGCAAAGTGTAAACTGTAAGTCTGTTGGTATTGGCGCTGCCTGAGGGTCCTAACTCGTCGCCGTTAGTTACCATGACGTGACCGCTTTACCTTCTGTTGATGGTCAAAACGCGGAACATGCTTTCCCATTTGAAACTGATATGCACAGCGATGGCGGGCGGACTATCAGCGGCGGCGTTCTCATGAGTGTCCAGACACCATCACCACCAGTCATCGGTCAGGAGTATTCGGGGCCCCCTCGATATACTGAGGCAGCGCCTTCGCAACCATGTTTGTCCCCATGTTGTCGTTAAATGATTACCATCATTCACCATGATCTCCCAGACCAAGCTGTATATTGGCCCAATTATGCATGGCAGCCATATTATTATGCCCCCTTACCTGCAATGGCCGCCGTGCCTGTCCCTGCGACTACGGCTCCGTCTTTGGCCGTGCAGCATGATACGTTACTCCCACCATCGCAAGAGATGCAGACAGACCTTCCTTTGGGAGCGTACGAAGTCAATGGAACGACCTACTTCCCGCCGCAGATGGCCTCCGTCCCTGCGCCGGCGCCGGGGACATGTTCTGTTCCTGCCATTTTGGCTCCTTATGGTCATACAATGGCACCATCCTACCCGTACTATGCCCCTCCCCCTCCGGTTGGTTACTATGACGTCTCTGCTCAAACGATGGACGTTCGTCCCCAGACGTCCTTTAACCCCTTTTCCTCGGACCCAATTGTACTCAGCGAACTGCCTGTCATTCCCCGATCGGAGGACCGCGAGACATCACCTCTCCAACGAGATGGCCTTCCGCACATCTTTCCGCTGGCCGGAGTTCCGGGACCGACGAACACCGTTGACCAGTTCAGGGTCGTTCGGGAGCAAGAATTTCCCTATCAACCTCCGAAAAACCAACAGGTCGGTCATGCCCGCCGCATAAGCATCAACGTCAAGAAACACGATCGTACGAATAGCGTCTGACGAAACGTGCTGGATTTTCTTGGCGGCATTTCCTCAACCAGTTTACATCCTTTTTTTTTTCCGCCTGCATCATATGTGTATGTTATTCTGCACCATTTTTTTGTCCTTGCATTCTCTTGTGTTTATATTCAACTTCATTGCATCGTAACATCATCGTCATCAATTATCCCATCTCCTCCTGCCCCTTTCATCATGAAAAGTATGTACTCACCCAGCATCCTTGTCTCGTCTTCCAAAACACGTCAAAAAAAATTTTCATCCTTTCATCATGCATATTGCCGTAGGTAAATATGTGTACGCGTCGCGAATGAAATCGTGTGATGTTGTAAACCGTTGAAACGGCTGGATGTCAAGTTGGTTGATCATGTGTTTGGATCTCGGACGTTACGGTCGTCCCACCGCTGTGGAGCATGGACCATCGATTTCAATCCGACTGCATCCGTCCTTTACGTCGTACCATCCCACACTTGAAAACGAGGGTCGTCACGCGCACCCCTCGCGGAGACATGCCTGCCTTTGAATCACACCACACCACTCGTGCGGTGCCTGATGCCCATAAAAGTGTCACAACGTCGACATTTAAAGCTACAGTTACATGCAAAGGAGAGAGAAGGAATAAACAAGAATGGAAGATGCTAGATTCGTATCGTACGTACAAGAAAACAAAAACGCCGAGATGCGCAAATAGAATAAATATGAGCGCAAAAAAAAAAAAAGGTCGCCTGAAAAGAAAAAACAAGTCTTGAGGATAAGGCGTAAAGTTCTCACAGAACGGCAAAACCTTGCCATTTATACCTTGCGGCGTTTGGGCGGTTATGTACCTTGCGCTCCCTTCAGCTTCTCACAGGCGTGGACTCGTCCCAGTTGAGGAAAATTAGCATCCAGAAACCAGGGGAAGAAACAAAAAAAAATGTCGCCAATCACCCAAACAGCTCGGCCCCCTCGATTCCGTACGAGAAATCCAGGACAACGATCTTTTGGTCATGTGAGGTACTAACGCGACCGAGTTAGCCTTGCATGCGGAATGCGGTCCGGTTACGAGAAGTAAACCTTACCTGACGATCTTCCCAACGTCGAACTTGACGTCGAAAATGTGACTGGAGTGAAGGTTCCTAAACTCTCGGACCAGCCGACCCACCCCTTTGGATTTTCGGCAAGGTGACTCGACCCCAGGCTGGGAGTCGCTCCTCTCTACAGGTTCCCCATGCCATTCCCAGACTCTGACACTTTTGTCGTAGCTGGTACTCACGATATAACCCGTTTTCGGGTCGAAACAAAGAGCCCTGACAAGTAGCGTGTGTCCTACAAACGTGTGTAGGCATTCGCCGGTAGAGGCCCGCCATAATTTGATCGTGCAGTCGTTTGATCCGCTCAGAATAAGTCCGTCCTGTAACGTGAGTGAGTAAATGCAATATAACCGTACGCGGATACGGGCCTTGAACTCGATACAAGCCAATCCTTTCTCGTGTCCTTCAAAGACCCGAATGCATTCTCCGGTTTCGACATCCCAGAGTATCATTTTCCCATCCCCACTCGCACTCACGGCTCGACCGTTCTCCAAACCGACGGCATTTACCGGACCTTCGTGTCCACGCAAAACCGTATGGAGAGTGAGCGTCTTTCGATCATAAACGTGCATTAAAGCGTCTTTGGAACTGTATCCGACGGATATGAATAGTTTCGATCCGACAATCACGGATCGAACTCACCACGAGACAATCCAATTTTCGTCCATTCTCAAGTCCAACACACCTCCCGAGTGTCCTCGGAGAACTTTGCGAATCTCTGCGGATATCCTCCTAGGAGGACCAAAGTTCCCAGCAGCGGCGGTGGCGTGAGGGTCTCTCGACTTTCCGGCTCTACTACCACCGGCGTTGATTCTCTCCCCAGGCTCCACAGGGGTAGAGACGAGATCCCAGACACAGACGGTGCAGTCACTGCTTCCGCTGACCATGAAGCCACGGCAGACCCCTTCTTTTCCCAGATCCCAATCACGTTCAAATTTGAGACACAGAACACTGCCTGTGTGGCCTTCAAAAGAGGCGATACATTTACCAGTCTTGATGCACCAAACTTTGATCGTCCGGTCTCGTGAACCGGAAATGATTCGTGACGAATCAAAGTCGAGGCAATAAACACTGTTAAGAGTAATCAAATCGTGGATAACGTGAGTGTGCAACGACCCACCTGTCCTTGTGGCCATCGATTCTGATCACACTGGGTTCACCCTCAGGATCACGCCACCGTTGCTCAAGAATTGATCGACCACGATACAGACCATGCCAATCGAGCATAAGTGGTGCTTGCCTGGATAAAGGTTGCGGCACCGGTGACAACATGACTTCCTGCTTCTCGATTTCGCGCACATCTCCATCTCTCTCCTCGCGAGGGGCAACCGAGTGTCGACCATCCCCTTCCCGGTGTTTCTCCCCGGGGTATACAAACAACCCTTTACTAGCACGGTGCCCAAGCCTCCGAATCTCCTTGAGCCTCATATTTGCCCGATCAAAGTTGACTGTCCATCCCCTCGGATCATCCCACTGTTCGCCGTCATGTTCGGATTCAGTGGTGGGCATTGAGAGACCATGGATGCCCTCGTCCTTGACACCGCGAAAACGGCGTCCGAAGCCTCCGAAGGAGTCCTGGGCACGATGACCGCAGAGTGGATGTTGGTTTGGGGAGGGGTTGGGTACACGAGGAATGCCTTCTCGTGCTTGCCATAGGCCCCACCAGACGCCGTTGTCAAGTGCGAGGAATCGCCAAGCCTTGCAAGTTGAAGAGAAGGCGAGTACGCTCCGCAGCGGGAGATATGAAAGAACCTGGAGAAAAAGCTCGGGCGGTAGCCGGGTAAGCGGTGTTGGGGCCTTCGGACCTGTTATCAGAAGTGATATGAGTCAGTGCAGAAGATGGGAGGACGGTTTATCCAGACCTTCTTCGCCCAAGCTCTCCGGTTCCAGTGTAATCTCGTGCCCATAGTCGTGTCCATCCCAATACCCGTACCCGCACACGCACGCACCGTCGCCCCATCCTGCACAGGTACAGCCGACCAGCTCACCCTCTTCACCGTCGAGGGGATCGAGAGCACCATAATCTACGTCGTTATCAACCTCGAGCGTACCTTGCCTTACGCGTTTGGTACGACGTTTTTCCTTGAGCCTACGTCCCACGCCCATCATGGGAGATGTTTTACTCCGAACAACAGAAAAGCCAGGCATCGGACTCGATTTGGCCCTCGCGGCGGGGATGGGGGAAAGATGTGTATCTTGAGGGATTGTGGAAGGTTGAGGAGCGCATTTGGCAGGAGAAGCAATGGATTCCCAGAGGCGAGATATTCCTGGCCTGGAACGTCTTTGCTTGCCAAAGACAGGCCCTAAGCCGATGGTAGCGCTCATGCTTTGTGTTCTCCCGTTCATGGGAAAATGAAACGAGCCCGCAAGAGAAGTTGAGTTGGAACGGAGGAACGGTAACGTCGCAGAACCACGAAGGTGAGAGGGACGGAATGGATCGGCGTCAGGGTTGTCGGCCAACTGGGCAGCATACTGATAAAACGTTGGGCTACTGGGGGGAGAGATCATGGAGAAGTCTGCAGTGGGGGCAGGGGATGGAGGGCGCCAAGATAGAGGCTCGCGCGCCAGCGGTGGTATAAGTTCTAATAGAGGAGAGGGCGGGGAGGACCTGTGTATGGCACGGATGGAAGGTACAGTCATGGTTGCATCAAGCATAGGGAGACGGGAAGGACCAGCCTTTGGCCCGTCATCCGCGAGGTCAGGTTCTGGAGTGGAATGAGCGGTATAATAGGGCGTAGGTGCGGCGGAGCGGAGATATCTGTGTTCGGCAAACTCATGCGAGGTGGCATCTCCCTGTGCAAATCCGACACCGAGCCTAGGCTGCAAAAGGACGGTGATATCAGAGTCCGCGGTGGACGAACCGCTGTTCCTTCGAAGGGGGTCGGTGGGTTGGGAAGAAGGACCTGCACGATCGGTGGCCAAGGCAGAAGTAAATGTAAACGAGAAGTCTGTATTTGGGCGAGGGAGTGACCGCGGCATGGCACGAAATACGTCGTCTTCACCGGGACTTTGGGTAGGAGAAAGGGCAGACGAGGGTGCGGTCACGTAGGACATGGCAGAGGAAGCAGAGGGGGGCACGTCGAAAGTCCAAGAGGTATTGAAATTCAGGTCAAGGGTGAGACGATGTGCCTGGCGTTTTGCGGAAGTGTCGAGAGGGCCAATGGCGAGGTCGAGAGGAGAAGATGAGCGGGCGCAATGGAAGGGTCTGGGCTCGAAAGGGGACTCGGGGCCAGCGTGGGTGCTGGTGAGTCTCGGTGAGCGTCGTGACGATGGTGGAATAGGGCTGAGCGTGGTGGCTCGGGGGAATGGAACGGTAGAGGACGAGGAGGAAGAGGACGAGGAGGAGGTGCGGGAGGAGGAGAAGGGACATCGGGAGGTGGATGGCGGTGTGCAAGGCGTGGTGGACATGCTGCTGCACGTCAAAGATTAGAAGCTGAAGAAACAATCTCACTCGCTAGAACCACGTGACCAATATCACTACTGGGGAGAAGACAATGTCTATTTTATATGGACTGATGGATTTTATATACTCCCAGCTCTGCGGGACACGTTTATGAAAACCGTATTGCTCCTGTGGTCGGATCGGTCACAACGAACAACGGCGCGTGCGAAATGACGAGCCCAAACAGCGCCATCCTGCGAGAACGGTCGTGGTCAGCGTCATGTGGGGGAAAAAGGCTCCGTCGAACATCTCGTCGGTAAACGGAGACAAGAAACACGCTGGGCGCAGACCGAGAAACCTGTGCCATCACACCACCGAGGGGCAGCATCCACACAGGAAATATCCAAACATGCGTCGGGCACTCGATGACGTCCACCTTGAAACGGGGTCGACATAGTAGCACAGTGCTTCAATGGATAGACGCTCGTGCAGCTCCAAGACGTCATAATAATATGAGCAAAATTATGACGTGCAGCGTGCACCTCGGCTGAGCAAAGCGGAAAAACAGCAAAAGCCCAAAGTGGGCGTTCATGGAGATCCATGATCCGAGCCATGCAGGGAACAGCACTAGGTACTCACATAAGGGTGGCCCAAGGCGTACTTCCGCTCTCCTTGGCGCGCAGTGGGTGCTGGTTCATGACCCCGTTAATGGCGAGAATGAGAACCGGCCATGCGACGTATCTGCAAGTCCAATCGAGAATGCGGACCGGTCATTTGAGACACGATGATGCATCGAGGGTTTGAGCAGCGGCGGTTTACCAACGTACCTATTCCTTGTTACCATCACCATCCCAGCGAAGAACATACCCATCGAGCCCATTGGATCTTCAAAACACACACACGCCTCTGTCACCGTCCTTCTTGAACGACAGAGCAACTCACCGACAGACTCGGATTTCCATGATTTCGGAAGCGTCAACCTTGTTTCTCGAGAAGAATCCCTCGGGTCGTTGGGACTCGCCATGCTGGTGTCGTGTGCTAATACAGTACTGTGGGAAATATCGACCTGAAGTTGTATTTGGTCGGTGACGATCGCAAGATGGCACGAGGCTGCTTTGTGCCAGGGACATACGCAATCATGCGCAGCATCCCCAATGTTCTTGCAATTGACGGTATGTATCTCCCTCATGCGACCCACCCTCAGCTCTCCTTTCTCCAAACCCACCCAGGCTGACTCTTCCAACGTGCACGCCAATCCCAAATACGTTGACTTCAATCATGTTCTTAAAGTCATGTTGCCCAGTCAACGACGATTATCGAGCAACGTTGCCGTTCATGACTCGCCCCGTGGGGATTCGCGCGACTTTAAAATCATCCTCCTCTACCGACGGTCGTTGGTCGATGAAATCCCTCCCAACGACGGCGGCGCTGCTCTCTTCCTCGTGTCCAGCCACAACGAATTTATTATACCCACCTTGACCCCCTGCCCTCGTATCCACGACCACACGGATACGTCGTGGCAACCTCGATGTCAGCAAAAGGGATGTGGAAATATATATATGTGCCAAGACCAACCTCGTCATACGAGTTTAGTCGACAGCCGCTCAACACGCCTCCTCAAACGTGGTGAACGCGACGATGTTGTGGGCAGCGGGCATGATCGCAGCCTCTAAAGCGAGAAATATTTCCCTTTGTCGGGACTGCGTTCACTCCTAGCCCGCGTTACGGGCGGGGCTACTCGAGCCAAGTGGCTTCGCAGACCGACACAATACCCGACCTCGGAATCTGATGGCATCATGGGCAGCGGGTACGAACGCAGTTGCTAAAGCGAGAAATATTCGGGGCTGTAGCTCGTCCTGCGGGCGGGGCTACTCGAGCCAAGTGTGCAGACCGATGCAACCTCCAACCTGGAGGTCCATAAATCGCTGTGGCTTGCATGTCGACCACATCTGCCGACTCTGACATTACTTGAGGCCGCCGGTTCCCGATTTACAGCCGAGCAATCTCGCGCAATAGCGAACCCAGTCACAAAGATTGGACCCCGGCACAACGCAAGAGTGACCTGCACGCGTCCAAAATACTTTCCATGCACAATCTTGCGATGGAAGCTGGCTAGGATAACAAAAACCTCTTCAAATACTCGATCGTAGCGGCATTCACGTATTCAATCACGCTCTTCTGTCGGTATCCTTCATCGACTCCGCATGAGCGACGAGCGACGAACACCGAATGTGAAACGCACCATGTCCCTCCCCCTCGCAAATCGCCAGTTGCGCGCATCCTCCGGGTTTGCCTTGCACGATTGTAAACATCTGTGCTGCCTCATGCACCGTCACACGCGTGTCCGTTTCGCCATGTGTGATGAACAATGGCACGGTAATCTTGTCCGCATTATTCAGAGGCGAGATGCGTCTCAAAAATTCGCGAATGATGGGATCGGATTCGTCCCCATATTCGAGCCGCCGGTTCGCCCGACGCACAGGAGCAGTGTTCTCAAGGAACGTGACCCAGTTTGCGATGCCAAAGTTGGCAACCCCACATTTGAGCTTGGAGGAGTAGTGCGTGAGGGTGGCCTTGGACAAGCGCCTGGTCAGACGCCGCATGCGAGATCACGACCGCGCAAACTCACAAATACCATGTACCCTCCGTCTGGTCGCAGTCATGTTCAGGTCGGGCGATCGTCATGACTGAAAATATACTCACAAGAACCACCCATGACTGCGATGCGCGATGCGTCCAATTCCACGGACAATCCGGATCCAATGTATTCAATCAATGCGTTGATGTCTCTGCCATTCCCCTTGTAAACAGACGAACGAAAGGAGCAGGACACTTACTTGACGGCATCCTCGCGCTTCTCGACGTCGTCCAACGACATGTACTTCCTTCCATAACCCGAACTACCTCTTACGTTTGGATAAATCACAGCGATTCCCAACTCGTTCAAGAGATAGCCGTGTGTTGCGCTACGTTCCGCCAATGGAATGCACGTCAGGATACGGGTATCATGGCGTCTAAACTCACGTTCTGTATTGCACTGTAGCTTGCGACTCAGGACCGCCATGAATACCGATAACAACAGGGACCTTGCTCTCTCCTTCATTGGGGTGATAATAGAAAGCGGGAACCTCTAGTCCATCAAAGCTTCTGAATTTGATCAGCCTTGGTGCGACAGCCTGGGCAATTTCAGGTGCTGCCGCTTGAACATAAGGCGTCAGCTCGACATCTACGTACACATTCCCATCGGGGCTACACTTGATTGTCTCCAAGTCCAGGACTGCTTTCCGGACGAACCCGCGAGATCGATAGGAAGCAAGACAAAGTGCAAGCTCATAAGGACGTCCGTTCCGGCCATTATGTGAGTATGTGATCCAGCCTCCTTCCCATACAAGTTTGATCTCGATCACCGTGTTTTTATGCGGGCCACTGAGAGACATAGCATACAGTGTGCTCCAGCCTTCCACGTTCGCGATGAAGTAGATGCAGGCTTCCGTGACCCCAAGATGACCCACCTTCCATGCGATGGGTTTTAGAACAGGGATAGATACATCCAGATTAGGGGTTGTGATGTGCGTGACGACGCGTTCATCCAGGTTATACGAGACGATAGCGTCAAAATCGCCGTATGCATTCGTGACGACATATATGACGTGGGGATTAGCAGGATCGAGGGAAAATGTGCCGTTCACTGTCGTTTTCTCTTCATCTTCTGTCGCGCCTGGGAGTGTAATACGCTCGACCTTGCCTGGTTCCGGACCAGAGATGTCAACTATGAACATGGGTTGATACACGTTTCCGTATGCGCGTGCGAGAAGCAGATAGTTGTCGTCGATGGAGAAGGATCGAGCAACCCATCGCTCGGTCTTCCCATCGCGGAGAAGAGGGGTAACTAACTTGGAAGGAAGAGTGAAAGGAGCTGAATCGCTAATAGCTCCTGTGTCAGAGCCAATCAGCTGCGTAAGGTAAGCCAAGGTATCGGTGTTATTTTCCTTGTTCGAAACGAATGCCATCAATCTTAGAATACACGTGAGAGCGTTCCTGATAAATATATGAAACGGACCTGTTAGATGGGGAGATTGTGATATCGTTGTACCGGTAGTCGTCGTGAGTTATTCTCTCGATACGACCCCTGCCAGGGGCGTTATCTAGTTCCCCATCGATCCTTGGCAAGACCTGATGACAGAGAGCATCCTCCCAGTAACGCCTGCAATCTCCGATGTCAGTACATATGGGAGGCACCACCGTGCTGCGCACCAAAGTTGAAAATGTTCGTTTCCGTTGAAGTCCATGGACATGATTGCCCCACCTGGTCTGTACACACCACGCCAATCTTCGCCAACGATGGATCTGAATGTAGATATGATTCGACCAGTTCCGATGTTGAAGTACGTGATACGCTCTAGGTCCGTGTTGGCAGGATCAGTCGAGATTCTGTAAATCTGGGACACCTGTGCATCCTCTGGACGATGGGAGAGAAACATGCTACCGGGCACCTGCCCATTATCAGTCTGCACGGTGCGCTCAAATCCGTGCAGACCGAATCCTATTGAGTCGAGAATCGTCAGGCTAGATGACCCATGGTGACAGCGGTACGTGCCTCGAGCTGCGTCCTCATAAGCTTTCATTCCAGTGAAAATCTCTGGGGGGATATCTGGAGCATTGACGGCTTTGATCTTGTCTGCGGGACGAGTGAATTCGAGATCGCCATAGTCGATGTGCGAGGCCATGTCGGACAATGTGGAGAGGTGTGTTCAAGGATCTGGCGGACACGGTGGCCCGATCCCATGGCTACTTATATAGCCCGTCAACGATTGGAAGAGGAACGAAACCCACGCGATGGGATGTGCAGCCCGGCGTGATAAGCCTGGGATCACGACTAACCTGAGCCTCGATGTCGGAGGACATCGTACACTTGCATGCACTCTCCGAGTCCCCACCACGCACCAAGCCCGCTCCCGAACCCTCCAGAATCCCACTCGTCTTTTCTTACTTGCCCAGCGACGACGGAACGGACGAGAACTTGCTCATCCTTCTCCACGGACTCGGTCAGTACTTTGTACGCCATTCGCCTCCCGCAGTCCTCCCTAAGCACACCACGCACAGGCGATACCCACGCACCGTTCGCCAAGCTCGGTCGATCCCTCCACCTCCCACATACGGCCGTCCTCGCACTACGTGCCCCCGAGCAGTAACACCGTGCGTTCACCCATGGTCGTCCAGCGATGCTGAGCGACTCCACAGGATTCCCTATCTCTACGAACAAGCGTTTCAGTGGTACACCTCCTTCGACCCCCTCGGCGAGATCATCGAACGGCCAAATCCATCCGCCGCGCTCGAGGTCATGTTCAACATCTTCGACTACCTCGTCGCGGCGTGCGCGTGGCCTCCCGATCGCATCCATCTCTTTGGTTTCGGCCAGGGCGGCAGTGTCGCCGCAGAGACGACACTAGCGTGGTGGAAGAGAGAGAGAGCTCGGCCCAAATCTGACCAACCGCCGTCCCGTCGTCTCGGATCGGTCGTCTCCATATGCGGTCCTCTTCTTTCTTATCCGACGCTGTCCACACCATGTCCGACGCCGCTTCTGTTGTTTTCGCGCACCGCCGTTCGCAAGGACGTGTTCACTGCATTCTCAAAAGGGTTCTCCCACGTAAAGCAAGTCGTTAAACCTGCAAGTCAAGAAGAGGAGAGCATGCCACGTTCACGAGACGAGTGGGAGCCTCTTATGGAGTTTTGGAGCCGGTGGTTGGGGAAACGGATCGGAGATGGGCTGTACGAGGTCATGTCGAGTACAACGGCTTGAATCGCCCACATACGTGTTCAAGAGGGACGTGTCGATGTGTGTATCTTTTGTATTACCTCAAACGTTATCATAAGCCGGTGGTGGCATCAATGCATTAGCTCAAAGAAGCCATCAACGCCTCCCTCTCTGTCCTATCAGGGTCCAAGTCATTCGGGCCTGGAAGTTCGAGACAAGTGTCCACCCAAGCCAAGGCCCATGCGCCATTCCCCACCTTCGTACCGCCGAGAACGTGCCGAGGAGCAACCTGCTCCCAGTGGGACTTGGTCGGCTGTGTATCTGCACGATCTATCCAAAACGGCATCAACGATCGCTCAAACAAACTTGATCTGCAACGCACAATATACGAGCCCGGTGTGTGGTTCGTATACACCGAATGGAAGATCATCCTCCTTCGTCTTTTTCTTCTGTCCCGCGTCTCCGTCGCCATCAACGTCCATCACGCCGCTCAGGTCTTCCCGGACTTTGGGTTTCGCAGAACTGGGATCTACGATTCCCCCACATGCGACCTTCGCTTCTTGTCTCATTTTGCACCACTCTGTATTCATCTCCAAGACTCTCCTGGAAGCCTCCCACATCCAGTTCTCCTCTGTAAGACCCTCTCGAGACAATATGCTCTTCCTGACAGCACTATGCGGTCCATCACTAAATGGACCCCACCCAGCGCTACCAAAAAGTGTAGTCGGGCCACCGGCGCGATACACGCCTTGGTTTGTTCCCGAAAAAGTTTGGCCAGGAGCAGAGGCAATAGGCGCGTTGCTCGAGGAAGTAGCGGTTGGATCTGGAAGCTCGCCAACGAAGTCGCCGGGGAAAAGACCTTTGGGAGTGATTTCGGCAAGCACTCGATCTTCGTAATAATCGTCCGTGATCCAGCGCCCGTCTAAAGAGAACCGGAATGTGAGCTCTTGGGCTAGAAACTCGATCGGCCCACTGACCAATGATCATTTTAGCGCCATGTAGTTTGAACGCACTTCGTGCGGTGACCAATGTGACACTGCGCGTTTTAAGATGGGCACCAAGCTTACCAGCTTGGATAAGAGCCTCCTTCTCCTGTTGCGAAGCACCGAGTTTGAGTGCGAGTGCATTGCGGCGAAAGTAGTATAACGAGTCTCGGAAACCCGAAGACCGCGCAGCATCGATAGCAAGCATATATTGTCGAGTTGGATGTCGATCAGGAAGAACAAAGGTGCTACATTTGAAGCGTCGACCTGAATTGGATTATACTCTGGCCTTGTGAACGAGAACCATTGAGGGACTCACCTCCCAGCAAATTGCCGTCTATATCGATCTTTTGGTCGCCCCTTTCATCCGACTCCGTGACGAACTCGTCGCCTTCGATAAAGTAGACCTTATCTGCGACTCTGCGCCACGCGCGTCCGCCTTCCTCGCCTTCTTCGCCCTCAAGCTCGCCTTCGGCGTACTCGCCCGCAATACGCGCCGTCAAGCCCTTACCGCGGCCTCGTCCCCTGCCGCGACCACGACCCTTGCCCTTTGCGCGTGCGGCAGGCGTACTCGGAGCGGGTGGACGGGTGCGTCCCTTCGGTCTTCCGCGCGGGCGCGCAGAAGCTTGTGCACCACCGTCTTCATCGTGGCCTTCATCGAGGATACTCCCCTCCAAATCACCCTCTCCCTCCAGATCTGCGTCTGTGGCCTCGGCAGCAGGCTCGTCTTCATCTAATATGCCCTCTGATTCCTCGCGCTTCGTGTGTACGTCGTCCTCGTCGACATCGTCGGGTTCTTCGGGGTAGGACACGGGCGTGTTGGACCGGCGTGTGATGATCGTTGCGCCTCCACGACCGAGACCAGGCTTGAGAATGATTTTATGACTCGAGGTGGACGCGCCGGTGCGTTTCATACGTAGTGGAAGAAAGTGTCTTGACGAGACGTTACGTAATCTGGAGTGCTCGTTTCGAGGACGCGAAGGCTACGTTCGCTCCACCATGGCATCTTTCCGGGACGTGCTCGAGGGCAAAATCGTGAGTGCATCTTGGCAGGCTCGTTGCATACGTTTTTCAACACATGACAGGACTTTCATGGCCAAAAGAAGGCGGACAACATCGTTCACGTGGCACTCATATCGAGCACTGTAAGTTGCGTGGTCGCTCGAGTCGTCTCGTCTGTTCGACCGTCTGTCATAGATTCTCTCCTTCGTAGTCGGTTTTGCACTTCAGTCGCTGCAAATCACGCTGGGAGGGTTTGCGCTCTCGACGGTAGTGCTTGCGTTGGTATGCCTCTTGGACCGACCTCAACTTGCCGATGCTGAGCTCGTGCACAGGTCGTTATTCCACCCTGGAATATTTACAACCAGCATCCAGTCAAGTGGTTGCCTGCACAGCCCGACACGTCAAAGACCAAGTGATGTGTTCTTAGTTTACATAGGGCCTCTGAGAGAGACAATACAGATGTTTGATTATTCGCAATCGAGGATACAATGTGCCGAAAAGCGACCCTACAGTTCCCAATCCCCCCCTCCCACGAGTCCCAACAAGAGAGGGGAAATGGCCTCGTCCCTCCAGCGTCACCAGGAGGTTAGAAGAGCGTGCGTGCAGCGTGATGTAACCGGGGCCACCTGCACATTTTGGTTTCAAGCAGGGGTCTCAACTGCACGAGCTCGACCGCAGGCTGTCGTTCACTCTGTCGAAACGAGGTGATGAGGGACCGGTCAACCAGCAGGTATGTACCAACGTACTGGAACGGGCTCTCATCTTTCTGCGCTTACGTCTGAGTCTGCGAGAACGCTTTTTCTTCCACTTCTCTCTCATTCTGCACGGTCATCGTGAATATACGAAGCGTCGAGCTGTGACGATGGATGCACGTACCTCTCCGTCGATTGAAGTGAATAAGGAGGATGAGAATAAAGTCGAGCAATACTTTTGGGGGCTGCTTGGTGCTGTATAGTTGATTACGCAATCTTCCCCACGGGTTCCGATGACTTCATTTGCAGTCCCAATTTGGCATCCAACGTTTTCAGTATTCGATGCTGGCACGTCAAGTCATCCAACTCGCTCGCCGGCCACGTCTCCTCATCCCGGCCCGTCCACCGCTCCGTCTGGCAACCCCGGGCCCCCTCCGCCTCCGTCGCTGGTCGTCGTCGCTAGCTGACCCCTCTCGTCCGGACTTGTTCTACCATCTCTTCCCGGACCCCGTCTATGCCCTTTCTTTCCTCCCCGCCCCGCCACCATCGTCCCGTTCCGCCTCCGTCTTCGGTTGGCTCCCAGCAGTCACAGACGCGGGCACCGAAGCCGGACTGAACGATTTTGTCGAGAACCGTGTGTACCATCCATGCGCACATCCCGCTCTGACGGTCCCCCAGCACGCTTCCGACCACTGCTCCACAAAGCAGTCCACCAGGCTCTGCAAGACAGTGCCGACGATGTTTGGATCAACAGCGCCATCCAGGTGCAGCAAGGATGGATGCACATTCACGGTGCGTTCGGTGGACCATCGGCGTTCGGTGTTCATCGTGCCGCAGATACGCGCAATATGCCAGCTTTGGGCCGCATTGGCGATCCTGACGATATCATCGCCTCCGTGCTCGTCCAAGATAGCATGGTGCGTTTCGAAATGGCGCTTGTCGCGGTCTTGACCGTGTCGTCCAGATACTGCCCGATACCTATCAGGCTATGCCCTCCTACCGACTTTGTACTGCAGACGGACCGACCCAATTGACGGAAGGCCTGGCGAAGAAACTAAGGGACGTACTGGAGGATGTCGTCTTGCGAGAGTCTCAGTAATCCGAACAGAAAGATCAACTTTGGTCCTTTCTACAACGCCCGTGATCATTGCCGTCATCTCAGTTGCACTCGGTGTAATACCGTGCACCTAGGGTGTACTCCGCTGGATTTTGAATCGAGGCTCATTCACTCTATGGGGCCAATGACTGGGCCTTTAGGAGTACCTGATGATGATAGAGCATTAGCAGACAAATTGATTGGGTCCAATGCACGGCAGAATCTCTGAAACAGTGGGATCGGTTGCTCAATTTCTTCTAGTTGTTTTACTGCTCTCAACCTGGCAGAAGAGAGGTAAAAAAAAACATAGATTCAAACATGCCGTATGACAGGACATAAAGCTGTTAGTACCAAAGTCATGTGTCAAGCAAAAAGTAAGAAAAACACGCCAGGTTGTGCAAGTGACAGTGCGTCCTGAAGATGAATGAATGGGGGAGATTTTTCGAGCAAAATGATAATGATAAGAAATAAAATCGAATCGATCCAAAGTCGTAAAATAGTCGTCAGATGTCATTAGATCATGGAAAGAGTTTGTTTTGTTTTGTTTTTGTTTTTGTTTCTTGCCATTTGCCGTCTTGTCCGGTTTTCGAGATTTAACTGTGATACGAACCACGAGGCGAACGAGGACCAAACAAGCCAGGGCTTCCGCGGTCCGGAACCAGCAGAGTGGGTTCAACAGACGGTGGTGTAATCGTCAGCGCAGGATCAGCTACAAGATAATATTATCAAATGTAAATTCTAAACAAAGCCAAACTTACGGTGCCAGGTAGCCCACGAACGAGCTTGTTGTCTGGGTTCTTGGGATGGCGGGGGAGGTGGCTGCGGTTGTGTCTTCCGACTACGTCGAGTTGATCGCTGCGGAATAGTGCGCCACGCTGGGCGAGGAACAGGCATATCCTCAGGGGGAGGCGGAGCGTCGGGTGGAGCGGGAGGCGGGGGAGGTCCCGCCGCCACCGGTGGTTTCCTGGGAGTGTGTAAAGACCGACCGAGAAAAACGGAGAGAAAGACAAACCATTCAGTGTCAAACACCCCACCTGGTTCATAGTTTGCCCTCATCAGCATGAGAGATCCAAGTTCACTACAAGGCGTTCAGTATCAGGGATCGGTATCACGAGGGGCGACGCACTGCTGAATGTGACGACGTTCCTCGCGCAGTTTACCAACTTCGCCCAGGAGCATACGCACTTCGGTAGCAAGAGCTTTGCTGAACTCGTCTAGGTACTGTAACGTCCGGTTAGCTACAGTATTCCAGTTAAGCGATACGAATTTGCACGTACGCCTTGAACGTTGTAAGGGACCTGCTCGTTCGCAGTGGCGCGGACAGCACCGATAGTTTCTTCGTGCTGCCGGATGCTGTCTGCTCTCCAGCCTACAGACGCATCGGTGAACACGGGAGACTACAAAAGGTCAAAACAACTCACTTTCTGACAGCTCTCTGAGAAGTTCTCTTTGTTCGGCATTTTGGCGTTGAAGTTCTTCCATGACTTGCTCGATGCCTGTATCCGCCAACTTGAGCATAGTAACAATAAAACCCAATGGTGCAGCTCACCTGGTTTCCCTTCGTTCGCGAGTCTTTGATCCTCCTCGCGTTGCCTAGCCGCTGCTTGCTCGTCAAGAAGCCGCGCAACCATCCCTATCAATTCCTGCATCTGCGCATCGCGCTCATCTTTCCAACGTTGCTTCTCCGCCCAGTGTTCATCCATAAGTGCCCTCTTCTCTTCGCAGAGCGCCTGGTTTTGTTGAACCATGTTAGTAAGATCTGCTAGTTGGTTTCGTAGCGCTTCGTCCCGCTCCGCAGCAGCCATTCGCGCTTCGTTTTGCTCGGTCATGCGCAACTGCCGTTCATTATCAAGCTCAGCCCGCGTGCGATCGAGTTCTTCTTCAAGAGCAGCGATTTTGGCCTCTCGTTCGTGGTCGAGGCGTTGGCGTTCCTCATCCAGACGGGCCCGTTCGAGGTCGCGTTCTGCAGCTAATGACTCTCGCGCAAGTCTCGATTCCTCCCTCTCCGCCTCCACAGTACTCAAAATTTCGGTGGCATGCCGAGAAGCCGCGTCCGACGTGGCCGAACGAATTGTCTCCATCATCGAATGTTCATCGGGATCGCGAGGATCCTGTGGAGGGGGACCTGGCTGAACGGGCGGAACACCCGCAATCCTTTCTTCCAGCTCACGAAATAGGTCGTCACCGCGCTGTCTTGTCTCCAAGTCCCTACGATCTTCATTGTCAAGAAAGATGCGTTCTCTGGCGTTTTCGTTTTCACGGAACTCATTTTCGCGCCTACCCTCGGCATCCTGTGCGTCATGCGCAACTTGGTCCAGCACATCATCCAGTCGTCCCCGCAAGGCCTCAATGTCCTCAGACGGTCTGGGTGGCGCTGGCGGTTCAGGCACAGGCATCACAACATCCGTCGCCCCATCTCCTTCTGCAATCGTTGGGGTTCGACCACGCTGGGATGTTGCCCGTTGAGCCTGTCTGTCACTTCCCCTTGCAGATGGAGTAGCACTCCGTGGAAGCTCCGGATGACCTTCTACCGGTGCAGGTGCAGGTGCAGGTGTGTGAGTGCGAGGCGAGGCTGTACGTTCAGGGGTGTACTGGTCACCTTCCACAGATGGAGACGAAGGATGAGGGTGGTCCAAGCGTCTTACCCGTCTTGAACTATAGGGTTGGCGGCCGGGGGTACTAGGATAATATGGCTCATCATCTACAGAAAAAGTTCAGTATAAAGGCTGCGCAAGAAAAACACAAAACCTACAGGGGCCAGGTTCTCTGGGGCCAACTCGAATAATGGTAGGGGGAGCAGGAGAGGGGGGATGTGCAGGTGTGTGACTTGATGCAGGGTGAACAGGGGGCTCCTCTCCTCGGGGCGTACGCGATCGATCGCCAGGGTCGTGTTCACCTGTTTCGGGGTGGTCTGAGTGATGACTGGGGGACCTATCACCCCGACGGCGATCCCTTCGGTGCCGCCTCTCGGGATCGTCGGAGTCGTAAGATCTTGATCTTCCTCGGCGACGGTAGAAACCCGGTGGATAGGGATATCTTCCATATCCCCTAGGAGGATAGGGCGGGTATGGATACTCATCCCAATAATAAGGGTAAGGTCTTGATCGTCTATGGTCATCACGGGACTCACGACGACCAGGGGGAGAACGTGAAATGCTACGAGGGTACGATGGACGAGGGCTGGACGACACTCGAACAGGCTCGCTATGTGAACCTGGAACTTCAACTATGGTCGCTGGTACTTGAACCGGAGAACGTTCGACCATCCTTGTGTCTGGTCGAGATGGTCCTGCTACAGGAGGTGGATTGATGATGAAGGGTGTTGTTAGCCTCGGCGACGCCGGCACGACCAACGGAGGTTGCCCGAGTGGTGTGGTTTGAACGACAATAGGTGGCTGCTGGATTTGCCCCGGAGGAGGAAAAGGGATGACGCCAGGCCCTACCGGGGATCCCAATACAACAGCGGGTACATCGCCTGGGTGACCATGGGGTGGCAGGAATGATTGAACAGTGGATGTCGAGCCTGCGGGGGATTGAGGAACGGGGAAGGGTTGAGGCACTGGGAGTGGTTGCATCACATCCGAAGGTGTCGTCGGAATTACCAATTCGTCGAGATCTGGGGCGGGAGTTGGTCCACGAATCGGTCCCGATGGTGGATAGTCATACGGCCCATCTACGGGACGAACAGGAGCCATGTGACCACCGGGATGTGCAGGATCTGGCATCGGCATCCACATCGCAGGTGCCTCAGGAATGACGGGAGACTCGGTGCTCGGAGACCGTGGAATCGCAGGGATTACCGGAGGACCAATATGTGGAACAAATCCAGGTCCAGGAACGAACCCAGATCCGGGAACGAACCCAGGTGGAGGAACAAACCCAGGGTAACCCGGAATTACCGGTGGCACAGGACCCTCAGTGCCAGGAGGGGCCGGTACGGTTGGTTGAGGCATTGGCATGCCTGATATAGTCAAACATTAATACGCATTGAGTTTTCTTCTGGGTACGAATGAGACTAACCTGGTCCCAAGCGACTTAAATCATCTCTCAGCTGATCAATGCGAGCAGTAACAGCTCGCAACTCGGCTTGCCGGTCTTGAACATCTCTCGCGAGCCAGTCATTGAGACCACTCATATATCTCATCAATTCACGCTGCTGCTCCACTGTGGCAAGTTGTGCCACTCGGTGTTCCTATTCATCTTCATCATCGCTACACACAGACGTCAATGAGAAATGCTCACTCTCAAGATTGCCATCAACGTGTCAAAGAGAGGTAACTGAACAACAGTCTGAAAGTCCGTCAATCAATGTTGCGCGTTGGGGTCGTCTGACACTACTCACCGGACCCGGTGGCATTGGGACATAGGCTGGACCCTGGCCTGGCGCACCTGGTTGTAATACACCGGGTGGGGGAATGATACCACCCTCCTAAGGAATAATGCTCTGGCCCTTGATCGATTCGAGTTAACCAAATAACTTACTGGTCGTCGTGGTGTATACCAACTAGAAGATGCACGAGGAACGTCTGTTTCCAGACCTGCAGGGGCACTAGTAGGGCGATGTTCATAATCATCAGGACCATACAGAGGAGGCTAATTTCATGTCAAGATAGGCATTTCACGGTCGTGGAATACGTACCACAACAGGCCCAGCGGGCTGCACCCTTGGAATCCGTTCCCGGCTCTCGCCTTCTGGAGGTCCGTAGCCGCCAGGCGGGGGATCAACGTATTCGTGCGGTCTGGGTGTGCGAATGCGACTTGGAGTCCCGGGAATAACGGGCGCAGTCTCGTCTGACCTTGGCTCCCTAGCAATAGGCGATGGTCTTCTGCGAGTTTGGGCAAGAGGGCGTCTAGGTGGATGCCGCTCAGATCGTGGATACGGTTCCGGGGAAAAAAAGATTGATGGTTCTCGAAATGGAGGCGCCGAGCCATGCCTTGGTATTGGACTCGTGCTTCTCGATCGAGATGGCCGCGGAGCAGGTTGGTACACGAACGGAATAAGCTGGGGTGGCGGCTGGATATCTGACGCAACCGGTGCAGGCGGGACGTTCAATAACTCCATCAATTGTTCATCCAATGAAGGACCAGGTTGGCGAGGTGCAGGCATATAGAGGGGGGGATGGCGATCCCGACGTCTGAACAATGACTCCCAGCGAGAAAGTAAGCTTTCTTCGTCGCCTTGGGAATCCTCCGACTCTGTAGCTGCATGATCTTGCCGTATCGTCCTATCAGAGATTCGGACGGTCTCCGTTCCCTGTACGGTCACCCGCTGACCCTGCTGACTTGTATCCTGGATAATTTGAGTAGTATCCCGATGAGAACTCTCGACCAAAGTGTGAATAAGAGTCTCGATATGGTGTAATCTCTCCAAAATTTCCGCATTATCCTGTGGCACAGGCCTGTCTTGTCGAATTTCATCCAGTATATGATTGGTCGAGGTTTGTCCTTCCCAAAGTGCACTCGTCTGCTCTCGTAATTGTGTCAATATATCTCGGATGGAGGTCATTGTAATCCTTTCCACTGATGGAATTTGTCGGACTGTACCACTAGACTCTGCTGATTCCGTGGAAGGCGTGGGGGACGTAGGGGGCGGAGTTGGCGAAGATGATGACGAGGTGAGGGAAAGCGTTGGCCCGGGCGACGACTCAGAAGACGATATCATCGAGGGGGTGAGGTCGGACGAGGGTGAAGACGGTTCCGACGGCCAGGCAGGAGAGGGTGGCGCCATTATTATTTCTTCCTCTGTCTCTAACAGGCTAAAGTCATCCGAATGATGGGAAGATAGGAATGATAATATCGAGAGATTCGTCGAGGCGATTGAGGGAGACCTAGAAGGAGGCGGCGAGAGCGTAATTGGGACTAATCCTGGTCGTTGTAATCGAGGTCCAACTGGGGTAGACCTAGGTTCAGAAACGATACTCCTGGCACTTACGGACCGATCCCTAACGTCGGTAATGGCACCTATAGACTGATCTCTATGGTCGGTAATGGTCCCAACCGACTGATCCTGATGAAGAGTGGGCGCGAACTCTGGCTGTTCCGTAACGACGACCCTCTCTGCTTCAACCAGGTGTGTGCGCACATATTCTGACAGGTCGTACAGTTCATCGCGAATGGCTCGTACGTTTTCAGAAAGTTCGTGACTTTCATGACTCCTGAAGGTATCCAATTCACGGATATGTTGAAGTAGGCGGTCAATTTCATGTGTGATGACCTCTGTGCGCTCAGTATGAACATGAGTTGGTTCCGTCTCCAGTTCAGTGTGGATGGACGGTCGATTTGTTGATGGGGTGCTGATGCTAACACTGGGGGACGGCACAGGAGAAGCGATAGGCGTATAGATGGGAGCAGGAGATTCAGGTGGTGCTCTCATTGGGAGGGCTTCCTACGAACGATGAGAAAATTAAACAAGTAGTCTGTAGGTAGGACTCACAGAATGCACAGACACCACACTCGGACTACGAAGCGTAGACAAGAGGGAAGGTTCTGTCGATACTGATACTTCAGAAGGGGCTGGAACGTCGGCCAGTGACACAACATCGTCCTCTGTCAGACTGACACTCGTCGAAAGACTAGAAACTGTCGACACCGTGGACGGGGTGCGAGACAAGGACGAAGAGGCCGTAGACGTGAGCGATAGAGGGGTTGGGTTGCTAGATGGTGAGGTAACAGACCGCGCAACCGGCGCATGCGGCGGCAGTACTGGTGATGATGGTATCGAAGGGAGTACAGGCGGGGGAAGATGTGTGGACTCAACCGAAGTAGTGATCGTCTCTGTGACGGCTGTCAAGCTTCCAAAACTTGTTAATGGGGAAGCACTGGGACGCATAAACGAAGTTTCGAAGGAGTTATCACGTCCTTCCCGAATATGAAGTGACTGTGTGAGAGGAGTCGGCTGTAACTGGGACGACTCGTATGAAATATCGGTTTCTGAAGCCCATTGTGACGGATGAACAGAAGGGGAGGACTCGGTAGTTGCCAACGGGCCCGGAGACGGCATACTCTCCTCACTCACGGGAAGATCGCTCATAATGAACTCGGAAGACTCCGTGCTGGATACCGTCGGTATCCGGGATGATTCCTCTTCGGAGCTCGACTCTACAGTAGAAGGAAGAGAAATCGAGAAGTCGCTAGTGTCCACGATCGTCGAGGGGGGGACTACAGATACCTCAAAACGATCCGATTCGAGGGCCGAGCTACTGCTCGATATGGTGGGACTAAACTCTGAAGGAGGGAGAGGTACGGCCTCCGGCGTGATATCCGGAAGTATGTCCGACTCCGGGGATTGTAGCGAAGCAACTTCCGTGGGTGCCTTCGGGGGAGGCGTTGGTGGCCTTTCAACCAAGATATCGAAAGCCAAGGAGCGGGGCGTGCTCGCCTCCGAAGGGATTGTCTTGCACAACGATGCAGTCTCAAAGTGAGTCTCCGATTGTTCTGTACATTCACATTCGCAGACTGCCGCCGTGATGAATTCTGTTTCTGCCTCCGATTTACACTTTTCAGCCGTGTAGAAGTCTGTCGACGCTTCTGTCTTGCACTTCTCTGCAGTCACGTATTCCGAGGAAATATCTGAAGCACACCGGTCTACTGTGTGGAACTCAGTAGACGCCTCGGTTTTGCATTGCTCAACGGTCAGATAGTCGGTCTCAGAGGGTATTGAAGGCAGTGACTTGAAAGAGGCGGTCGACGGAGAATGGGCAGTTTCGTACCCTTCACTACCCGATGCGTCTGGGATCTCGAGAACGGACAGGACCGCTGTGGAAGGAGCGGGAGTGGGAGTGGTGGAGCGGCTTCTTGTCCAGGTACTCAGGGTAGAACGACTCTGCGACGCAGTGTAACCCGAAGTTGCGTTTTCTTTGTCGGAGATGAAGCCCCTACTGTATCGTCTCCTCCGAATGCCAGGGCTCCTGGACAAGGATGATGACGTATAACTGCTGTAAGTGTATGATCCGTCATGTGAGTCACCTAAATAAGAGTTCGACTCTGTGCGCCGGTACGAAAGCGTGGAAGGGACAATTTGGGTATTGGAACCGCCAGATGTGAACTCCAGTGCTGTTTCATCGGTTATAATATCGGTTGTAGTCGGGCGCGCGTCTGATGACGAAATAGAGGAATTTGACATGGTGTAAAATGAATTCGTGGTTGTGCGAGGCTCGCTTGACGATGTTCTCGAACCCGCGGAGAAGAAGTTATCATCTGAAATGTCGGATAGGGCACGGGCCTTGGTTTTGCCAGTGGGCGGTGGGGTGACACGCACTTCACCACCAAGCCTAGGGCCACTAGATACAGTCACAGGCGACCCGTCACCCAAGATGACGCCGCCAACAAGGCTTAGACCAAACCCGAGACCAGGCTTGGCATTCCTCGCACGGCTGACTGCCGAAGCGAATTCTTCGTCAAGATCAGTGAGTGAGCTCGTGCGACGCAAGGAGCTGCTTCGACTAGGTGCAATGACTCGTGCATCACCGGGATAGAGGTACGGCTGACTAGACAAAGCAGCATCGTCCGTAGTACGCGTATGGTGCGGAGGGAACGATGGTGCACGTGATAGCGAACTAGCGCTGGAAGAACCTGAGAAAGTATGCAAATCTGATAGGCTGGGGATTGTGTGCAGTGGTGGGACGAATACAATTGACGCTGAACCAGAACCAGAACCAGCAGCAGAAACGCTATTTGCACTTCCCATAGAGAGGATTGTTTTGATGGAGCCTGCAGGAGAGCCAGGCTCGGAACGACTCGGAAGTGTAACCGTGCGATCCAATGCTTCCCTGGGAGAGACCATCAGTACAAGAGTCTACAAAGGTCTAAGGATTGACATACCAAATGGCACTAACCCACCGGACTCTCTCTCTTGCACTTTCTGCAGCAAGGCGTTCAACGCCGTCACTATACAAAAGTTGGAAAGGACATAGTAATTCCATCAAAGGAGGGCTGTCGCCTTCAGCCAATTGAGCACGAGCAGCAATGGTACCAACGTCTTCCTTCGCACTTGGATGGCTCGGAGAAGGTACGGAGCGTACTTCCGTGCAATTGAGCAAGTCCAATGTCACGACACCCCTGCCACCGCCAGGGGCAATCCAAGATAAAAGTAACATGTGCGGGTACAGCAGCGCCTCGCAGCGTTGCCAACGGTATGGAGGCCCAGAATGTACGTTCAAGTACCACAGTTCTCCCTTGCGTAGCGGCTGTGTCAAGGTCAGTGCTAACCAAAAATATATGTATTCTAACACAAACCTCTCTGCTATCACGCGCGTAGGCACCAAGCTCTGTCATATCAAAGGGAGGAGGGATGATGTTGCTGTTGGCACTCTTTGGGGTCGTCGGTAGATTCTGAGTGTTGGTCGCACCCTCCGGATTGGGTTGCGGAACCCTTTCAATTCGCGAGGCACGTCTACGGAGGCCAAAGAGACCCTCTGGTTTCATGGCCGGCGAAACGGATGACTCGGTAGGCGCTTTTCCTAGACCAGGTGTGCGTTCTTTCCATGCCTGGACAATGTTGCGGACTGAAGTAAGAGGAGAGCGTGGTGAATTTTGTGGTCGGCGTAGCGATGAGACCGTCGGTGAGATGGCCGACGAACTGGTTGTACTCCTCGCTTCAGCGAAGGTGTTGGAAAACGTGCTTGTGAAGTCGCTTAATTGTGCTGCGCTCTTGCCAGTTGTCGTAGTTAGTCCCCTGGTAGGTGGCGCCAAAAGAGACGAGGAGGATAGGGCATCTGAGGCGGTAGAAATGGTCGAACCGGCCTTGCTCTTCGCCGGAGAAGAGGGACGGGATCCATAGCCTGTGGACGTCCCATAGCCGGTAGTAGTATAGCCATAACCAGTGGTGCTGCTCAGGTATGGAGTAGACTGGCTATGGGGAAAAAATGGACTCTGGGCACGATTTCCCGGCATTGAGGAGGTACGAGTGTGACCAAATGAAGCATCAGAAGGTGACGCTCGATCTTCAAAGAATGCAATGAGCTCGCCGGTTCGTCTCCCGACCGGTCGTTCAGAGGTCATGTCGGTTGCGGATCGACTGTGAAAATGGCTCGGGGACGTGGTACTAATGCGATGAGCAGACAGCCGGGGTACTTCAGGAGTCGGGTTTGCGGGCCGAGCGCCATCTCGGAGGTAGGATATAGGACGTGAGGGGATGTTCTCCGTACGTTCAGAGATCGTGCTCAAGCGGTTCCCTTCGCGATTATACATAGAATACGTGTCGAGACTTGTTGAATATGATGGGGTCGTGCCGGTGTAGGACAGACCAGAGCCACGCGACCACTCGGTGAGGATGTCCTCGGTAGTGTCAAGTTCGTGGTCGAGTTCAGTCAAAGCTGCTTCTACTTCGGCCCTTTCATCTATAGAGTCTTCTTCGGTATAGGAACCATACGAATTGCCGGTCCTGGTTGGCGAGACGTTGACACGTCGCATGCGCTGGTCCGAGGCATTGCTGTCGCCATCTGATGAGGCAAGGGGCGCATCTGGAACAGAATATCGCATCAAATGAGCATAAAACCACAAAGACACGTACCAGAGCTAGTGTGAGAGTATCTTGATGGAGAAAATATGGATTGTGTGTTTGTAAACGAGGAAAACGTCGCGGTCCCATACGTAGGAGACCTAGGGTCAGTACTAGAACTGTAATTAGACATGGTCAGTACATTGCCAAGGGGAGTCAGATCTTGTTGAAATCGCAAACGAAAGCCAACCAACGTAACTTTAGGGCGGGCGTACTCGCGATCGCGTACGATCACGTGACTATATTCATTACTCATTACATAAGTAAAATCTTTCCAACAAGCACAGCTCTGATCATGGCCGACGATATGGATGTGGACCCGCCAGTAGCGGGATCGGGCAAGAACGCAAAGGACGACGGAAAGGATAAGAAGAGATTCGAAGTCAAAAAGGTAATGCAACGTCGTTTTTTATCATTTCTCTTTTTAAATCTCCTCAGTGGAATGCTGTAGCCCTATGGGCATGGGGTGCGTGTCTTTACATCCTCAGCCCAGCAAGCTCCCATCCTTCACAGACATTGTGGTCGATAATTGTGCCATTTGTCGCAACCATATCATGGACCTTTGTGCGTCTTTTCTTACTACTCGTCGTTCTAATCCCCTGTCCCCCGGTAGGCATCGATTGTCAGGCAAATCAGGTATCAGCGTCGACAGATGAATGCAATGCCGCTTGGGGTATTTGCAACGTGCGCACCTGCCGCATGCCACTTTTGCTAGCTAACTCGACCCATAGCACGCCTTCCACTTCCACTGTATCTCGAGGTGGTTAAAGACGAGAAATGTCTGTCCGTTGGATAACCGTGAATGGGAGTTGCAGAAGTACGCCCCCTTCCTTGGAATCCATTTTCAACCTCTGACTTCGATATCCTCGTTAGATACGGTCGCTGACTTTCTCTGAAGTTGTATCATAAAACACCCTTGTATTACATTTCATGAGCTAAGCCAAGGTGGCTGTAAAGACGGAATCGGACAGTTACCCCATGAGGGCCATCTATGGGTTATTTGTTCAATGAAGCTGTCTGTGCGGTGGATCCAAGAAAATCTACACTGCAGCTCCTGCCTGTGCATCATTCTCCGTCGGACGGGAGCGTGTTGGTAACATTCGTTCTAGCTCTTTTTGTAGTGCTTGACCTTTGAGACCAGAGTCAGGCCACGACTTCTCCCGTCCCTTCTCGGGTATAAAGCTCCAGTTGGGTGATGACGTTGGCAAAATATGAGAAAAATCTTTGACAGAAAATTGCGTGCTGGTCTGTAACATGAATCCATATCACTCAATTCCGTAACTAGGATACAAGGAAGACGACTGACCCGGAGCGATCCCGCACCCATGAAACCAGTTGGGTAGGCTGCGAACCGAATGCTGGAGCAATGTTCGATGATTGGATCCGATCCGCTTTTAAGATACACGTCAACTGCCGCCGAGTCGTGCATGCGGAACTAGAAATAACGGTCAGTCAAAGACAGCAAAAAGAACTACAATCATGCTCTATTTCACCTGATGGCAACCAACGACGATAACACAAGCCGACACATCGTGAAGAATAATACTACCTGTGATCTGTGGCAACAAAATGACGACTTTGGACACCCTTTCCACGTGGAGCGCAGTGATTGTTGCGTGATCCTCGCCATCGATGGGAAGTAAATTCACAATACAGTTGTCCAAATCAGCTATCGAAATCTCCGCTGAGGAGACCGGCGAGTGAACGTCGAGAAGGGTCAAGTAGCGGTGAGAAACCGCGGCCAAGGACTTCGTAGACTCGATCAAGGTTTGTTGCGGCCTATTGAGAGCTGACATGGCGGTTGCTGCATTAACTGATGGTGACGGCCTGTCTTTCGTTGCCTTGCGCTTGAATGAAAACTTAGGTACGCTGGCTGAAGCCCCACGAAGTTCTTCAACACTTTTCTCTAGTGTCTTGAGCTTCTATTCAACAGGATGACTGAAAGCTTTGCTTTCGAGGTAGCTTACAACATACGAGTTCGCATTGCCTCTGGTCGTAACTGGGCAGGGTGCCGGTGGCATCGCTGAGACTTTTGGTCAAGCGTGATAAATCTGATGTTACGACTTGCATAGTATCTGGAGGAAAATCGGTGCCGCTCAGCTTCAGGGTTTCCAACCGAGATGCCAGCTCTGCAATCACTCTCTGTTAGGATGCAACGATATGCTGATCTGAGGCACACCAGACCAGAGGCAGATGCATGAAAATCCTCGTAAAATTTCTGCGATACGGTCCATTTGGGTTCAAAACCAGACATTGATCTGGTCGGCGAGAAATCAGAGAGAATATGTAGTCTATGTCATCGAGCATCACTTGGCAAGCAACTCATGGTAAAATAGCACCCGTACGTACCGTCTTGTCGTGAGTCGACGGGTGCAATTATGTTTGATGACGATCAACTAGATACCTTTGAAAGATGGGTGAGATATCGGAGTTGCCCGTCGAGCTTCTTTGAGTCGAGGATGTTTCGGTACTATGCGGCACTTCTTTACAACTGACAACCTGCCATACGCATCGCGCAGAGCCGAACACTGTAAATTACTAACCAACCAGTAAGTACGCTTCTGCTTCGAGCATGGTGTCGATCTGCCCGACCTTTATCGATATCACCTCACTTAGCCACAAGTGGCCCTCGAGGTCATCCCTGACGAGGATGAAATGCGCATCCGAATATCGCTCCTCCACCACACTGAACCCCTTCTAGCATTGATATCAGCAGACGAATGGTCGACCGATACGACCTCGTCGTCACCATGAGCGGCATCGGACCCACCCACGACGGTTTTATCACCTCTCTTCCTCCATATCGCATTCTCACCCCCTAGATATCGCGTACGGTTCCTCGCCAAAGCATTCCAGCAGATTGGCTACCACCTAGAAACACTCGCACGCATGAGGGAACACATCCGTAACCGTACCTCCGTTCGATCTTCGGATCGACGCCCAACGCACAGTCCAAAAGCGTATGGCCCCCTTTCCACACGCCGCCAAGTCCTCGGACCACCAAGGAACTGCGTGTTTCCGGTCTTATCGGATTATCTTCTGGAAATTGGTGCATCATCCCTCCGAGTCATCCGCCGTCGTGTATTTTGAAGTCGTTATGCCAGCGGCAAGCTGATCCAATTCGTCACACATGACCAACACTCGTCTGCTCAACTACGTTACCGGGTAACGACTATTGCACATAATTATGCAGATCGTAGCGGCGCTATGCGCGCCAATCCCCGACTCCAAATACCACACCAATAAGTAGTAGTTCAATTGCGCAATGACACTCATATACCATGATAGATCAAGAAATATTTTACAGCCTGAGAGTGAGAGCAAAACAACGCCCCCAATCAACCTCACTTCTCACAGCACCTCCCAGTTCTGGTTATCCAAGTTGCTCGGACCAGCAATTGCCCTTTTCTTTGTGGGGCTCTGTCCTTCCAGCTGATCATCCGAGTCATCCACAAGATCAGAGCTCGCATTTCTCTTATGTGTGGTGCTAGACTCTGCTGCGCACAGCATGACCTCCTTTGTGTACGAGTGGTATGGGAGGAGTTTCATACTCTTCAAAACGAGTTGGTATACACGCGAGGCGTTAGAATTGCCAGATGCATCGCCCCGAATGTTCCACCTGTTACAAAAGGTGTCAATCACAGTCTTTTATTTAAAAAAATAGTCACTGAAGAAGGCGGAGCTTACAGTTTCAATAGTACTTCCACCTCAACATACTGACCATCTTGGAACTTTGTGTCATAGGTCAAAGGGCTAACTCGGATCCCCTGCATGTCGAGAATGTCAGGGGCGACAACCCTTGCATCTGCGAGTTCGGCATGTGCACGCATAAGGCCAGCATAGCGACCTTGTGGATCGGGCAGGTCAGACATTCGCACCACTCGCGCACCTATAAAAAAAATGAATGTTTGAAATCATACATACACCGTGTCGGTTTCTCACCTGTATTGTCAGTCTTCGCTGCAACTGCAGAAGACATGGCCACAACTCGAGAGGCAACCGCTTTAGCTTTACTCGGGCTCAAGGGCCCACTTGACTCTACATTAGATTAACACATAACATGTGCTCAGCGAATGCGTTGGCATAGAAAATTGTGTCACTCACTTCCAAAATCAGCGCGTGTCAACTTCGGGGAGACTACTTTGCCTTTAGCTGGGAGGCCTTGAAACAAGGCATTGGTGGATACTATCACCGAGAAGTAATCTCCACGCGAAGCATCATATGAACGCCAGAAGGGTGTAATATTCACATGGTTGGTATCTGTCCATCATTTGCCGTGTATTAGCAAATCCATATTCATGAAGAAAAAAAAAAAAAGCTCGCCATTGTTCCTCAAGGAATCCTCGAGCTCGCTATGAAGGACCATCATAGCTTCTAAAGCTGTGCCAGAACACGCAATTGCTTCCGGCGGGCAATCGGTGTCCTCGTCGCCAAGAAATTTGAGCTCAAACTGCGCACGAGCCTTCTTCAGATGAATAATATCGAGCTATGAATGAGATAGTAAGTGTGAGTTACAGCATACGGATGCAACACATTGACAACACGTACCCCACTGGTCGGAAGGTTGAAGTAAGGACCAAGGCGTGCAAATTGACCAGTCCGGTCAATTTTAGCTGGAAATCTCATCGTGAATGGATCGTCGGTAGACTTAACCCAGTAATCTGCGGAGTCTTGCATCAACTGACGAAGAGGCCTTGGGTTGTTTTCCTTCGCAATGGCCTCCATGATGGCGAAGTTGGCAGCATCTGGAGCCTGGACAACACGTTCCATAGAGTGCCACAAAGCAGTCTTGGGAGCAACCCTTGGATGAGTTGGAGTCCCAGGGTGGTCGCCAGGCGAGTGAGAGGTGGTGGAAGAGATAGGGTTCATGGTAACATCGTCGGATGGACAAGGGGGTGGAGTGCATGGCAATGTAATGGATGACATAGCAAGTGAAATTCAAGGAGCGAGGGCGAGCCAAAAAAAAAAAAAAAGCAGGAAAGGATGAGGAAGAGCGTCAACTTCAGCGGGTCTTATATACACAAAAGCAATGCTGTTTTAGTGTGAAACGGAGGAATCAAGGGCATAAAAAAAAACGTGTGCCTCCTGGTTTCCAAGGTGTGATAGTGTGCAAAGATCGAAGTCGTGCATGTCGGGTTCCAGAATAGGATTTCCGTTGTTGATGCGCCCATCGTAATTCCAGATCTTGCCATCGAGACACATACGTGCTGAGAAATGAAATCCACCCAAGTAAATTATGCCAACTAGGATGTAGCATACTATTCCATGGATATGGGGGACGGTGATCGATTTGCATGCTGTCATGGGACTGAATGGAACACGTTCAAAAAAGAGTATCGGTGGAACACTTGGAAAGAGGAGGAGATTTTCAATGGAGCCTGTACAGTCTGGGAATGAGTGCAGTGGCATGTTCACATCAGAGAGAATAATTTGTTGTGATTTCAACCAGAGATCAAGCCATCCTTGGATGTTGATTGGGGTACCTTTGGACAAATCAAGATTAGTACCGTTCTGCTGTATGAGCAAACAGATACAAGGTATGGTAACATGGCAGGATATTGACCTGTGAAATAAGGACGGCAACTTCCCGATACACGTGGCATCAGAGCATGAAGGAATTAGTTCAATTTGACGAGATGCTGAGGGAAACAAGTGCTCGAGAATCGAAACAACCAACGCACCAACATGACCAATGCGTGGAAATGTGGTAGAGCTGTGTGCATAAAGACGGTCACGAAATTCATCTCGATATCTGTCAAATAAATCATGAGAGAATACATCAGCAAACCAGCCCTTGTCTGGCCAGCATTGGACAGACTGGAACAGACTTGGCTAGCTTGACAGTTCTCCCAGCCCTCCCAGAAAGGTACCTAACTGGCCAGGGTTGCCCATCCCATTACA